>JADMNL010000031.1:172292500-172445000 GCA_016271365.2 Neoceratodus forsteri
GACCGCTTGACTAACAAGGTATTGCCCAATACTGCCCACCCTGTCTGGTATTATTGCTTGCTTAGTCAATGATGTTAAAAACCTCACAACCATTCTCAAAGGTAAAACAGTCCTCAGCAAGACACTGTAAAATATTTCTTATTAAGACATTTGCAACAAGCAAAAAATTGGGACCATAATGCACTGCATCAGTGCCAGTGATGTGGCAGACGATAGTGGGAGACTAACATAAGAAAGATACGGCCTGTACAACAGAAAGTGCTGGCAGATAGAGAGGGTGGTGTATAATAGAGGGAGTTTCCATAGAGAGTGAACTGAAGACTCAAGTTGAGACCCCCAAAAATAATTCAGGTAGGTAGACAAGTAAATAATGAGAATAATAATAACCATAAGAAAAACAACCAATGCACCCCTGGGGTACAGCACTACACCTGCCCACCCACATCCCAAAACAGCTAGGTTCTAGGAGGGGAGGCAGGGAGGGAGGTCTGAATACAGCAAGACTCCATTAGAAGAAACAACATTACTAAGGTGAGTAATTTTTTCTTCAAACAACATGAAGTCTTGCTGTATTCTGACTAATTGTAGACTACTACAGACTTCCGGAGGAGGGAACTACAGAACTTATTTTGGGAACAGACCTGCAGTACTGCTGTGCCAAACCTAGCATCACTTCTTGACTGGATGTCAAGGGAATAATGCTTGGTAAATGTGTGAACAGTCTTCCAGGTGGCTGCTTTACAGATTTCCACTAAGGGTGTATCCCTGGCAGCTGCCACCGAGGCAGTTGTACCTCTGGTAGAGTGAGCCCTTAGGCCTGATGGAGGCTCCTTCCCCAATTTTGAATAGCAGAACTGTATACAAGAGACAATCCATCGAGCAATGGTTCTCTTAGTGGCAGGTTTACCTTTACCCACCTCTCCATAAGTAAGGAATAACTGGGAACATTTGTTTCTGTGAGGTATAGTGGATTCTAAGTAGTAACTCAAAACCCTTTGACATGCAAGACTGTGCAACCTCCTCTCTCCAGAAGAGTAATGGTCAGTAAATAATACAGGCAAAGTTATAGACTGGTTCAGATGAAAATCTGACACCACCTTGGGAAGGAACTTCTATTTGTGCGAAGGACCACCTTATCCCTGTGAAATGAAATGAAGTCAGGTTCCACTGATAAGGCCTGTAATTCACTGATTCTCCTGGCAGATGTGATGGCCACCAGGAATACAGCTTTCCAAGTCAGGTACTTTAGTTCAGCTGAAGAAAGAAGCTCAAAAGGAGGCATCATGAGCTGTGGAATACAAATATTTAGGTCCTACAGAGGGGTGGGGTTCCTAAAAGGAGGGTTGATATGAATCAGCCCTTTGAAAAATCTTTTAAAAACTAGATGAGAGGTGAAGGAAGAGACTTTCCCTGCTGAAATAAAACCAGAAACAGCTGCCAAATGCACCTTGAGGGTGGCAGGCCGAAGGCCCAGACTATTAAGATGCACCATATAATCCAGAACAATGGCAATATCAGCTGAATCCGGTTGGATGTGCCTCTGTGCACACCAAAACCCAAACCTCTTCCACTTGGATCTGTAAGTCTTTCTGGTGGAAGGCTTCCTACTAGCCTTAAGGATATCCAGAGCTGGCTGGGAAAGATTGAGACCTGCATACTCTAGCTCTTCAAGAGCCAGGCCTTGAGCCTGAGAGACTGATGGTTGGGATACAGGATCCTCCCCTGAGAAGAGGTGAGGAGACTGAACCTTCTGGGAAGGCACAGAGGTATTGTCACTGACAGTGACAACAGAAGAGGATACCAAGGTTGTCTGGCCCAGTCTGGGGCTACCAGGATCACTGTGCAAGGCTGGGACCTGATCTTGACCAGAACTCTGAATATCAGAGGAAAGGGAGGAAAAGCATAGAGAGACTTTTTGGTCCAATCTAACACGAGAGCATCTAGAGGAACGGACCCCAGAAGAGGAGGTCTGCAGCAGAACAAGGGGAGCTGATGGTTGTCCGGGGCTGCAAAGAGATCTGTCTCTGGAGTGCCCCATCTCTTGAAAATGACTTGAAGAATGAGAGGGTCCAGAGACCACTCGTGGTGACCCTGAGAAATCCTGCTGAGAGCATCTGCAAATACATTGTCCTTTCCTGGGAGATGCGCAGCGATCAGGGACACTTGCAGGGATAAGCTAGAGACCATATTTTCATGACCTCTGTGCACAGGGTCGAAGACTGAGTGCCCCCCTGCTTGTTGATGTACCACATGGTTGTGGTATTGTCTGTCCTGATCTGCACCACTTCCCCTGGATCATGTTCAAAAATGTCTGAACTGCCAGAAAGACAGCCCTGAGTTCGAGCAGGTTTATATGCAGATAGGACTCCTGAGGGGACCAAGTCCCCCGAGCTATGTGCTGATCCAGATGAGCTCCCCACCCCAGTAGGGAAGCATCTGTGGTGAGTATTACTGTGGGCACCTGACTGAGGAAGGGAACCCCTTGCCTCAAATTGTCCTTCTCCAACCACCACTGGAGGGCTTGGACCAGAGTCAGGGACACTGGAACCAACTTGGAGAGGGAGTCTTTTCTTTGAGACCAAAAAGCTCTGAGGTGAAACTGAACATCTGTCATCTGAAACCTTGCACCTTGCACTACTGTAGTGCATGCTGCCATATGGCCCAACAGCTGTAAAAAGTGTCTGGCTGGCCGAGACACAAGTGGACAAAAAGAAGAGGCCAGACTGATGAGAGATTGGACCCTTGGGGGAGGAAGAAAGGCCTTGGCCTGCACTGTGTCCAGCTCCACACCTATGATTGTGAGAAGCTGGGAAGGCTCCAGAACTGACTTTTCCAGATTCAGAATGAACCCTAAAGATTCCAGAAGATCTTGAGTGACCTTTAGATGTGATCTGACTTGGTCTGGGGACTGGCCTACTATAACAGGCCAATCATCCAGATAAGGGAACATCAGGATGCCTTACTTTCTGAGGAAGGCCACCACCACTGCCAGACACTTGGTGAATACCCTTGGAGCAGATGTCAAACTGTAAGGCATTGCTCTGAACTGGTAATGGCCTGAGGGCAGTTCGAATCTGAGTTACTTTCTGTGGGACTGCCTGATAGGTATGTGAAAATAGGCATCTTTGAGATCCAGGGATGCTAGCCAGTCTCCTGGTCGCAGAGAGGGAAGAATTAGTCCCAGAGTCACGATCTTGAACTTTGGCTTTAAGATGTGTTTGTTTAGGTGTTGTAGATCTAGGATGGGTCGCCACTCCCCTGTCTTTTTTAGGGTAAGGAAGTACATGGAGTACAATCCTTTTCCCCTGTGAATGAGAGGGACCTTTTTCACTGCCCACAGGAGCAGTAGAGGTGAGACCTCTGTCTCCAAAGCCTGTGCTTCCTCTGAAGAGGAAGGGGGAAAGACCTTTGCCCTCAGCCTTGGGAACCTGGTGAAGCTGAGAGCAAGGCCCTGGCTCACCACTTCCAGAACTCATTTGTCTGAAGTGATAGACTTCCAGGCCTGGAAGAAGTGAGGCAGCCTGCCCCCAACTGGGATTGGGGAGGTGACCCTGGCTGACCCATCAGGGTAGGGTGTCTGCTTGGCAGGGGGCTTAGACTGAGGGGGGGATGCAGTCCTTGTCATCCCCCTTCTGCCTCTTCCCCTAAAGAAACCCCTCTGCTGAAAGGAAGAGGAGGCTTGGGCCTGGTAAAAAGGCCTTTGAAAAGGCCTACCCCTGCCAGACCTAGATTGCTGCCTTTGAAGAGTGGTTTGCTTCTCTTTGGCTGCAGCACTCCTGTATGTGGTCCTGTACTCGTACATCTTTTTCATGTAAGCCTCTGTTTGTTCCCCAAACAGAGAGTTACCAGAGACAGGAAAATCCATGGCCTTGGTCTGGGTATCCTGAGACAAGCTGGTACACCTGAGCCAGGCAAATCTCCTCATGGAAACAGATGTAGCCATAACCCGAGAATGGACATCATTTGAGTCTACAGCAGCATGGAACTGTACCTTGGAAGCTTCGATGCCATCTGCAGCCACCTGCTTCAGCTCACTGGCTAGCTGGGGAGGGGCATTCTTAGCCAGTGCCAGAATCGTATCCCACCTAGACGTCTGGTATCTGGCCGTATATGCCATGTAATTTGATTGTCTGAGTCCCAACGAGGATGCCAGGTACTGCTCTTTTGCCATGGCATCCACTTTCCTGGAATCCTTATCTGAGGGGTGAGATGCCAGAGGAATATTAGCCTTGTCACAGGCTGCAGCTTGCACTACCCCAACATGGCTGCAGTGAGTAGTAAGGAATTCCGTCCCAGGGCCTGACAAAGCATACCTCCTGTCATTCTTATCCACAGGGGGTATGGATGTTGGCATTTGTAAGATCTTTTGAGTCTGTTTCCCCAGGGACTTACGCAGAGAGATAGACACCCTTTTGGACTCTGGGACGTCCATCATCTCAACATAGTCAGGCTCCTCCTGATCCTGTTCAGCTTCTCCCATAGGGAGCCGAAGAGTGTCAGCCGCCTTCCTGTAAAACAGGTAGTGGGAGGGGGATTTAGAAAGCCTGGGAGGAGAGACATTGGAAGGCCTGTGTGGGGAGAATTCCGGTTCGATAGGCTCATCCAGGTCCTCACAATCTTCATCATCATCTTCTTCTCCCTCTCCCTCCCATTCGCCCTCATAAAAAGCTTCAGGGTCATAATCGGAAGCTTATAAGTCCGACCGTCCTCGCGACGGTGTCGATTCAGTCGGAACCGGGTGAAGTGACTGCACTATAGCAATCGCTTTGGCAATTTAGTCGTCGGTCGGAACATGAGAAACGGGATCCGAACCGGCTGACTTACACTTTTTCTTTGTAGGAACCGATTCCGCAGAATCGGCTCTCCTCTTGCCCGAGGGGGTATCACCCAGGTCAATAGGCACCCCTCAGGTTCAGCCGGAACTGAACCGGGCAGGCCATCCGGGTCAGCGGACTTCTCGGCCTCCCTTTCCTTAAGCCTAGGGAAATTTTTGCAAATTTGGCAGTCTTCCTTGAGGTGGTCAAACCCCAGACAATAAACACAGACGAGATGGGGATCGGCCTTGGCAAGGCCTCCCCACACTCGGTGCAGTGCTGAAACCCCATGGGTCTGGTTTTCTTTTTGGGTTTCTCAGACATGCTGCAGAAAAAAAATCACCCTTACCAGCGTTTAAGCCAGGCTACTACAAAAACCTATCGGTTCCAACCGTGTCACGGGTCGGTTGAAAAAACCCAGAAGTCTAACTTTTTTTCAGGAACCAACAGGTACCGGAACACACACACACTTCATTTTTTTTTTTTTTTATTTTATTTTATTTTTTTTACTGCTTCGATTCCTGACCGTACTGACCGGTGGGGAACCGAAACACAAAACAATTTCTTTCAGTAATTACACAATTCTATCTACTACAATACACTTACTGTACCGGGACAGAGATGTGAAGACCACAAAATAAGGAAACGGTTGATAAAAAAACGACCAATTTACTGCTACCAAACTGAAGTGTAGGAGAGGATCTCTGGAGCGACTTCTCAGTTTGGCAGAGTAAAGAATCTGACAGTTGCGCTTCAGAGTACCTGGCACAGAGATTTGAAAACTTAGCTTGAGATATAACGTTCTATGCCTGGCATAGACTTTTAACCCTTTCATCTCCGGGGCAGTTGAAGTGCTGGGGCTAACTGCAATTAGTCTGAATACAGCAAGACTTCATGTTGTTTGAATAAAGGGTGCAGTGTACTGTACTGGATATTCTTTCTGTACCTGAAACCCAGGTTGGAGAGTCAGTAGTAGAATTAAAAGTATAGCAGTTAGCCAGCAGAAGGCCTGTTGCGGTCTGTCCAGTCTGCTTGATGTGGGGATGCTTCTCCTTTACAGGACTAATCTCTCCCTCCCTCCCAGTTTTGGGCCTCATGCTTTACAGCTCTCCTGGGCATGCAGTAAACCCCAGTACAAGCCACACCCCATTGTGTCTTAATTGTTTACATCCCTCTTCCTTCTCATCTCTGTATTTTCTCTCCTAGCCATCTTTTTTCCTGGTTTCCATTCCGTCTCCTTTCCATGTTTAGGCTTTCTCGGCTTCTGTTCCTGTTTTACAAAAAATGTCGGTTGGAGGGGCAAGTACCATAGTCCACCCTGGCTGCAGTGGAAACCATAGTGATATAGTATCTTGTTTATTTAGTTTTTGATAACTGGTCGGAAGGGACTCCAGGTCTAACATATCCAGTCCCTGCTTCATAAACAGGTATGACAATCGAAAACAAAAGTACACACAAGGCTGGTGGGGCTCGCAATAATATGAAGAATGAGAACTGCAAAAATTGGGTGCGCACCATCTCTGTGTTGTAAATGATGCCACAGGATCACATTACTGTTTTTTCAAAGAGCAGATAATGCAATTTTATTAGGTGCAAAACATTCAGTCACAGACATCTGACTTGTACAAGTCGAGTGTCTGTGCCCTACTTGTGCAAGTCAGATGTCTGTGCCCAACTTGCGCAAGTCGGGTGTCTAAGATTGCATCTTTTGTACCTATTAAAATGGCACTGTCTGCACCTTGAAAATACAGTAACGTGGTCCTGTGACGTATTGTACAATACAGAGGTGATGAACACTCAGTTTTTTTCATTTCTCATAAACGGGTATGATAACTATGCTGTATAAACATGATCTAATTGAAAGAGGTTCTCTACCCACTCCACTACCGAGGGTATCGAGTGATTCCCTTAGTAAGCAGAAATTGTCCAGGCTTACCTTGAGGGTTTGCACTCCCTTCATTCCCACTGTCTCCACTAGTAGGTAGCTCTATAGGTTCACCACCCTTTGGGAGGATTGCTTCCTATTTTACCCTTAAATTTATCGCAGCTGAACTTCAGGGTGTGATCAGCACCACAAAGTAGTGTACACAGGGAGTGCTACAGAGCAAAGTGCATTAGCACGGCTCCCAGTACAGCAATTGTGTTGCCTTCACTAAGTGTCTTGTCGTTTGCTGGCTGAACGAGTAAGGGACCAGAGGCTGCTCCCAAACTCAAGTCTTCAACTGCTGTGTGTTATTCAGCCAGTTATCATCAATTGATTTTGTCAGAATACTGACTCAGGACCAATATCTGCAAAAATATGTACTATCCAAAAAGTATTTTCATGGCAAGGCAAAGGGCCATTTTATTTCTTTAGTGCTGTGTTGCCATGTGGCTCAGAGCACTTCAACAATGCATGTAATCGTGTAGTGCATTTGCAGAAATAAATACTAAATTACTTTCCAACAACTGAATACTAAGTGCATTAAACAGATAATTTTTTTCCATATTCGTTTTTTCCCTTGGGCGTTCCGGGCGGGGCTTCCTCCCTACATTGGCGCTCGGACATCACACTGTACCACAAGCTTCCACCTGGGGGCAGCCAAGGGACGAGGTACCAATCCTCCCCTCTCCGAGAGAGGACAGCAGCCCTCTGTACACTCAAGCCACTGCATTCCCAGTTGACCGCTTGCTGACATTGCAGGAGGTAAGGTGCAAAGCACCTCAGCTCTCCACGCCACTGGACTGTCTACTGAAACAGGTTAGATAATTAAAACATATAATCACCATTGTATTAATAAGAATTGTACCAAGATTCTGCAGTGTCACAAAAAGCCTGCTGAAAAAACAGGTTGTTTTTTTTTTGTTTTGTTTTTGTTTTAACCTCTTTTTAAATGCCTGCACTGAGAAAGATGATCGAAGGCCAGCTGGGAGAGCATCCCAAATTAATGATGCAGCCACCGGAAAAGCCCTATCGTTTAAGTCTGGATTTAGCAATGGCCAGTAAATCTCCTTTGGTGGTGAGGAGGGGGCAGCCTGAAGTATACAAAGCCAAGAGGTTCTTTAGGTAGTCGTACTCCAGTCTCTGTAGAACTCTGAAAGTTAACATGGGTCTGTAACAGAGTATTTCCCACAGGGCAGACATTCCATACATGTTAGAACATAATAGGTTCAAAGTGTTCAAATGTTTTCTGCTGATTTGAACTTTGAGATGCACACAGTCACTCAGGCCTGCTACAGATGGATATTTATCTCAGTCTCTGGTGTCAGGTTGTAACACCAGGGCCTAGTTTAGTTAAAACTTAGAATCTGTGAGCTTCATTCCAAGAAACATTACTCTAGAAAAACACTGCTGAATTTCCAGCATCAAATTTTACAGGCTTGGAGTGATGTGCTGCACAGTTTGTAGTCTGCAGATACAAGCTGGGGCTACAGAATTATTTATTAAAACATTTATTAGCCAGTTTTCACGTTACAAAGGCACAGTGAATACCCACAGAACAAGAACTAATAAACAATAAATAGACACTATACAGTAAATAAACAAAGGTTTCAAGCTTTGTTTAAAAGACCCTGACATTCTGTTTTGATGGGCGGCCATACAGGTAGATTTTCATTATTCATACAAAGGTTTAAAACCTAAAATGAATGGGCCGCCCAAGTTGGTGGCCGGGGTTTGGGGGTGAACTTGAGTGGCTTGCACTTCGGCAGCCTGGGCTAGGGAAGCACTGCCAACAGCATCTTAGCTCGAGTGTGGGTGGTACTGTAGCCTGCAGCTGAAGCAACAACCTGTGCTGTGCCAGGGAGCTTGGTCCTCCACCGGCAGATCATACTGTGTGTGTGTATGTGTCTGTGTGATGCCTGTAGCGTGGCTGTGCATGCCAGGAGATGGCATTGCCTTGGACGGACACACATGTTGACTGCAATCCATCATTCAACTGTGACAGCAAAAAATGGAGAAACCCTCCACCCCAAACCCCAAAAGCTTTTGGATGACAGCCCTGCTACTCTTGGGTGCCAATCTGCAATCTTCCATCACAGCAGATCTTGACTGCAGTGGGCCTAGGGTGGGGGTGTAAGCCATGTAGGCTGTAGGTGTTGGAGCTTGGAGGTTGCTGCAGCTGGTCAGAGGGACAGACAGTGAATGGGAGTAATACATATAAGATGTAGAAAAGTGTGGATGAACAAACTTTCAGTATTTCTGTTCATTTAAGATCACGGATGTTAGATGTGGAGTAGATAAAACCATGTCGGTCATTTATGACCACAAATCATTATTTACACCAGAAAGGGACTTAAAGTTTTCCTGCTAGAAAAACCTGTGGATGCTGTTGAGGACAGTCCACGGACGCAGCCTGTAAATTGTGATGAAAAGTGCAGCGTGCATGCCTCTTTAGTGTTCTGACTGTCTGGTGCTAGTACCTCTAATTCATCAGCCTGCTGCTTTACCAGCCTGCCTGTCTAGCCCATCAGCTGGTTACATTAAATGTTTCATCTGCTAAATGTTTTGTACACATACCCCCCACTTCCAGGGCGCTAGCCTCTGGGGAGAGAGGAACGCCACTCCCACTGCAATGCCACCATGTGTGGAGGTGCAGTGAGGGGCGCCACATGGGAGGGTTAGACGTTGATTGGGTTCTGGAGTAGCATCACGTCTCAGCGTGCATCTGTCTCCATGGATCCCCTTGGTGGCCATCGTCCTTGGAGCATGGGGAGAAGAAGGAGAAAATGGCCCCGCAGTTCACCTGATCATGGGCTGGCGGGGGAGTGGTGTGGACCTGGGTCAGACAGAGGCCCGACACATGGTACAGGTTGGGAGGATAGACTCCCCCCGGATGGAGGCCGAGGTCTGAACCCGGAGATCATGCCCCTTCCCACCACCAGTACAGTACCCAGAAGGCGAACCACAGAGATAAGGGGGCATGAAAATAAGCAAAAAATAAATCTGCCATTGAGTTTTTTACTGTGTAGTGCTTGTTCTTTTGACAATTCCTCCTCATTTCTAATAAGGGAGACTGTTAAACTGAAATTGTTATCTACAGATATTCTTATTGAGCCATAAGGCGCAGTGAGTGTGGGTTAGCTAATTACCCCTATGATAAACATATTGAGTGGTATTCACAGTGAGGGGAGGCTAATGGTAACCTATTACTGAGTGCTATACCATTTTTAGTAAATTACTAAGGCATACACTTAAATTCTGTCTTTCTGTCCGTCTCTCTCTCTTGGGGACTTTTTGCATCGCGTCTTTTGTTTGCCAACAATGACTTGTGCTGCATCTATGAGACATGCTGCTGGTGTGTCTGGATTTAGAAGCCACCACCAAACACCTACATAGAAAAGGACTGCTTGGTCTACCCAGCCTGCCCAAGTGTTCCCTATCTATTCTACCTCCACAGACTCTATCTGGTCACTGGCAACTCTTCCCCCTTCCTCTTTGCTAATATACCCCAATTTTTAACCCATTCATGCTTGACCCCCCCACCGGTTTGGCCACCACCACTTCTTCTGGCAGTCTGTTCCAGACGTCTACCACACTTTTAGTGAAGAAATATTCCCCCGCATCTTTATCCCATGCCCACTGGTCCTGGTGCTCACTCGTTTGCAAGATACTCCCCATCTGCACCCTCTTCACCTGTGTAAGGCACTTGTAGTCTGGATCATGTCACACCTTTCCTTTCTTTCACAGTTTACACGTTGAGATCCCTCAGTCTTTTCTCGAATGGTTTCCTTTGTAAACCCTGCACCATTTTAATTGCTCTCCTCTGTACAGCTTCTACCCTGTCCATGTCCTTTCTGAGGTGTGGGTTCCAAAACTAGACACACTACTCCAGATGAGGTTGTACTACAGAGTGATACCTACCCGCACTGCAGTGGGACACTCCAAAAGGGTACCTGTTCAGCTTTGTAGGGTCTTTGAATTGTTTGGTCTGAGAGCCCTGATTTTTTTTTTTTTTTTTTAATTTGTTTTCTAGAGGTTAATTTATTATAAAGGAAAACCTACTGAGACCTGATATATTAATATTACCAGCAGTTGAAAACCAAAATGTCTAAGTGTGTATGCTTATCATGGAAGGATGCTTGCATATGACCAATGTGGTAACCACGTGGGTTTCAGCCAATCAGGAGGCTGGATTACTCTCTTACTGTTTTATAACTAATCAGGACAATGGTCAAATCAGCCTGGTTGTTTTGAGATTTCCACTGGTTTCAGATGGAGACAGTTCATCCTGCTGTTGACATTTGTTTCTACCCCAGACCCCAAAGTTTGTATAACATTTGAGTTTTAGCAGCTAATTAACTGTGCCACTTTTGATTTTGCAGTGGCTCACTCAGTAAGGAAGCTGTAATTACATTCAATGTTACATATTCTTCGAAAAATACCACCATTGTTCAACTCCCCGATCAGGTAAGCAGGCAAAGCCTTTCTCCAACATAAATGTGTGAATGTAAAGAGCTGGTAGTGCCAAAAACAATAATAGGCTGAAGAGTTTAGTAATTTTTAAAAGTAGTCCCTTATTACTAATGTTTGCTTGCACAAACCAAACTTATTGTTACTGTAGTGTAGGGGACTATATAGGTGTGTTCTGTACAAGCCAATGGATGTAGAGATGCAGGAGGCTTGGCTTCTAAAAGCCAATTCTGAGAAGGCTGACAGTATCCAGCTGGTTAATAGGTGTAAACTTCTTGTAGTTCAAAGGATAAAACCCAACCAGTCAAACTGGTTTTCTTCCCATTAACCAGCTAGCAGACATCATCGGGCTTTGAAGATAATCATCAAGCCTCACAGAGAGAGAGAGAGACAGACAGAGAGAGTGTGTGTGTGTGATCTTCCCTTGTCAATCTTCAGCATTCATTACTGCTTGGGTTGTGCTGGAGGCGTGCACCCGCCATGGAAGATTTTTTTTTTTTTTTTTTTAGGTCGGCACCAACGGCACCGCCCACGACAGCAACGCACTGCGTCATGCACAAGGGGCGGCCGTTGCCGCAGACTCCTCCTCCATCTCAGTTTTGTTTCTCCTGCCGTCGAGGCCGCATCTGCTACCGCGTGTGTGAGATTGTTGAACCTGCATCATACGCTTTCCTGCGACTTCTTCTCCAGTTTCTCCCGATGCCGTTGAACCATTTTCAGTCTGGTAAGACCGTTCCTTATTTCTACGGCGCCGGGAGCCTTTTTATGTGTTTTATATTGTTTTCGCATCATGTCCGGTTTGGGAGCAAAGCGAAGAAAGCGGGCTACGTCCCTATGCATCGGTGCTCCTGTGGCTGGCATTTTTCCATTACAGACTGGCATGATGTTTGCCTTCAATGCCTGGGGCCCAACCATGATATGGATTCATGCGACGCCTGTTTCTTGATGGACCGTCGCATCCTAGAAGTCCACGCGTTCAAGATCGGCAAGGCTTCGCCGACTTTCGGGGGATGGTGTCGCTTCAGGGCTTCCCAGGTAAGATCTCTAGACCCTTCCTCCGGGTCCCCTCCCAGGCCAATATGGTCTGGAGAGGAGGAGGCCTCCTCATCTTCTAGTCTTGCCGAGGAGGAGGCCTCATTTGCAGTGTCGGAGGAGCGCCGTGGTCCCTCCCGGGGCCGCAGTGGAGACACCGCCTCGGCAGTCACCTCTTCGGAGGTGCAGGCTCCCCCAGTGTCGAGGCCCAGGTCTGCTGGGCTTGGCATCAGTGGACTCTCGATGCCGCCTTCCGGCACCGCTCCGGAACGGCGGTGGTGATCGGGGTAGTGCCATTTGTGGTGCCGTGTTGGCTCTCGGTGCTGTCCGCAGTGCCATGGGCCCAGTTGACTCTTCTAGCGGTGCCGAGTCAGGTCCCAGCACCAAAGGGCGGTGCCGCAGGTCTGACTAGCGCCATTGAGGAGTCAGGGCCGGGTTTGGGCATTGTGTGTGGTCCGAGATCGTCCGGCACCGAGGGTCACACTGGCACCATTTGCAGTGCCGTTTCTCTGGAGACCCCTAGCGTGGCTAGTATTAAGGTCCAGCTGGTCTCTTCCTCCTCGGAGGATGATTCGGACGTGGACCTGTCCTGGCACCCTGATTCTTCAGAGTCAGGATCCCCAGTGAGACGAGGTGCTAGGCAGCCCAGCGCACCTATTCCTCTGTCTCCTCTGCTGTCCTCTCCTGAGGCCTCCCAGGTTGGGAGTGGTCTGGGGTCCCTGGAGGGGGATAGCTTGGTGGCGGGGAAAGGGGCTCAACCTCCTGAGGGGGTTGCGGTAGCTGCCGATTCCAGTGCTTCTGCACCTGCTCGGGGTGGATTGTCTCTGGGGTCGAGGAGGAGGGTGTTCTCAGAGTCCGGGGGGTTGAGAGACTAGGATCAGGTGCCTCGGTCTTCACCTGTCACCCCTCAGGGTGCAGGTAGGGAGCCATAGCACTGGATTCCATCTTTCCCTCTCGTGCTCCAGGGACCCCTCTGGTGGCGTTGCTGTGGGCTGCCCTTCTGGACCCATGCATCCCCAGGTTCTTCACGGGAGGATCCCCTACTAGGCTCTTCCAGGCTTCACATCCCCAGGGTTCTGTTCTGTGACCTGGTTTGTTGTCCGGGATCCCGCCAGCTCGGGCTCTGTTTTCCGGATCTCAGAGCCTCAGCAAAGCACAGTTGCCTCGTCGTTGGTGTCCCTCTCCCGTTCCTCTGCGGCCACCCCCCCCTCTCTCCCAGGCCATGTCGGTCCTATGGGCCTGTTATCCTGGGAGACGTTCAGAGGCTCTGTGGCGGCCTTCCCCTCATATGTTAGATATATGCATGAGAGGGTGTTTTGTCTAACCCCACTGCCGCAGGAGTCCTCTGGACATCCGAGCTCTTCATCATCCTCGTCTCCCTACTCGGAGGGAGAGGAACCCCTTGCTCATCTCTCCTCCGATGCTGATTTCACTGAATATCAGCGATTCCTTTCAAGGATGGTGAGGGATCTTCGTATCTACTTTGTTAGGCGAGACAATACCGAAAAGGGAGATGCGTGAATTCCTCAGTGAATTCAGTGCCCAGCATTTGGTGATACTGTCCTGGTCTATTCCTTTCCAGGAGGCGCCTGTCCGTTCCTGGCAGTCGCCAGCCGTCCCTGTTCCAACCCTGGCAGACTGCAGGAGAAGGTATTGTGCCCCATTGGAGTCTCTAGGTTCTCTTCCCAACCCGCCTTCAGGATTGGAATTCCTAGAAACCCCCTCCGGGTGCTGCCTGGTGCACGACCACCCACCGGATTCACATTCCTTACAGTTTGACCGGTGGGGGAGAAGAGTGTTCTCTTCTTCTCGTGTGATGCTGTGCATTGCCTCACATCAGGCGCACCATGCTGCCTACAGTAGGCATTTATGGTCTATGCTATCCCAGCTTCTAGCATTAATGCCTGATTCGGAGCAATCTAGACAGGCCATTGCCCTCTCTGCTATAGGCCTGGAGCTGGCAAGACACCAAGCAAGGGCATCTTACAGTGCCAGTGAAGTGACTTGCAGGGACTGCGATCTGTATTAGATGGATAGCATGGCTTTGTCTATCAAAGTTATCACCCTTGGCCTGGTGTAGGGTGATTCGCTCCGCTTTCCGGGGGACCCGTCTTTTTATTCCTCCAGGGCTAGAAGGCTTCTGCAGGGGCTTCCTCCGTCTCCCCATCCCCGGGGGAACGACACCTATCTCTCCTCCGCCATAGGCTTCTCATCTGATTAGCCCAGGGTCTTCCCCTTCTGTTTCTCACCAGCAGGAGGCTGAGGCTCTTGTTCCCTCAGGGTTTCTATTATTCCCCCCCTTGGGGGGGGAGCTTGGTACTCACCCAAGCAGTAATGAAAGGTGAAGACTGACAAGGGAAGATATGAAAATTACGTACCTACCGTAATTCTTGATCTTCTCTTGTATGTTCACCATTCATTACTGATACCCGCCCACCTTCCCCTCAGTGGCCTCCTACTGTGGCGTCTCCCCCTCCCTACTCGTTCCTTCCCTTCCTCGTTGGCCTTTAAAAACCCTATCTTGATTTTCCGTTCTTCTCTGGACGGATCCCTTTTCCTCAAGGTAAAGGGGAACGAGTAGGATTTATTCTATCCTGAGGGAACTCTTTCTGATTGCCCCTAGGGGTGACCTCTTGGCTTCTTAGTCATGTTGTTCAGTTCACAGGTGGCGAGACCGTCCCTCTACGGCTCAGCCCCAATTTTCAGGTTCCCTCTGGCAGGTATTAATATTGTGTCAGCTTCTTCTGGTTGGTGTTTCTGGCACTTCATTTACCTGGAGCTGTTATTTTTGCCTTGCCTTCAGGGAGTCCGATTGAGTTCCCACTCTATCCTTTTACACAAAGCTGCCTTCTGCAGGGCTTACCCCTCCCCACACACATCTGTGTTAGCACTTAACAAGGTGCTAAGGGACTTATTCCCCTTCCTAGTTGGGCGCACTCTTTCCGGAACAGAATTTCTGCCTGGGCAGTCTGTGAGCTCTCAGCTAGAGTGTATGGGGTTGGGATGACGGGAGGTTAGAGAATCTGCCCTTTGTGTCCAATCTGTACAAGTGGTTCAGTTGAACCTTCTCTCAGTCCTATCAGGAGGGATTCTTGCTCCCTTGTTTTTGGTTCTGAGCTTATAAGCCTCTCAACCAATATATCTATGGGCAGTGTTCTCCCCTGTCATCATCCCTTGTTTTCTTCCTCTTCTTCCTTTTTCTCTTTCTCTTTATCTGTTCCTTCCTTGGAGCCGCCCCGGAAGGGAAGCCCTGTGGTCCCATTCTCTCTCTTTCTTTCTGTCCTCTACTGGCTTATTCCTTTTTCAGTTTATATCCTTTCTTTTTTCTGTCCCTCGACTCTCTTGCCTCGCTCTCCTTTTCCTTACCCTTTTTTTCGCCTCTCTGGCTACCAGAACTGAGACGGAGGAGGAGTCTGTGGCACCTAACAGCCGCCCCTTGCGCATGATGCAGTGCATTGGTGTCGGGGGCAGCGTCGGTTGGCGCTGACCTTAAAAAAATCTCCTGTGGCAGGCAGCCCGCACAACCAAGCAGTAATGAATGGTGAAGATACAAGAGAAGATCAAGAATTTACGGTAGGTACGTAATTTTCATTTCCCCCCCAGTTGCAGACAGGAAGCACCTATTTGAAAGCACTAAACAGAGTTTGGGAAAAATAATATGCAGATTGCAAATGTAATCGCTTCAGATATGTTAACAGCATGTCCAATAAACAGAAAACATTAGCAGTAGTTTACTTAAATTAAGTATTGTTTATGTTCCCTTTAAGTAGTTTCTGATACCAGTTGGATAACTTTGAGAAATGAGAGAGTTAGACGCAATTCAGTTTATAGTTTCTATATTTTTGTAGTCCTTTTCTGTATGGACTTTATCCTCCTGCCCCTCTCTATCACCCCCCCTTCAGCTGTTGACCTCGGCCCCTTCATGTCACCATTGTGTGAGGGAGGATCACCAGCAGCCTCCGTCATGCACAGCCAAGTGTCAGTGTGTATACGGATGTGGGGTGCCCTGTGCATTCAGCTTTCCTAAAGGAGAGTAGACGAAAACAGGAAACACCCCCAACAGCATGCAGGATGAAGGCACCAGAACTCTCAAGCTCCCGATGCACCAACTGGCCTCTGGATGCCCCTGAACTGAGTAATTTGGGGAAGGGGTTTGGGCCACCCCTTCTGTTCCCCCCCCCCCAGGAAAGTCTAGAGGAAGAGGGCTTATCAGGTAAGTGCTAGAGAAGGTGGGGGTTGGGGCTGCAAGGTAGCCTTGGGTGAACAGAAGTGGGTACCAGCGAAGACAGGGACAAAAATAAAAAAAAAAAAAGAAAAAGGACAAAGCCACCATCCCAGACCACAATAATGGTTAATGGAATTGATATAAACATATTGATTTTAAACATTTTATTTTAGTAGGTACCAGTTTTTCATTTTCTGCAGTGAACAATATCTTATACCACCTAATTGTTTTGATCTAGATAATTCTGCCTGCAAATTCATCAGAGGCATTGGTCCTCCCAGTGACTGCTAAAGAAGTCGGAGCTGCTACTGTTCACCTGAACAGCAACAATGTCAACTTGACCGTGTGAGCAAACAACACTTTTAACTATCACTTTCCCAGTTTGTACATCATCAAGGCTAGTGTTGCTCTGATAGTATCCTGCTAGGTCGAATACCATCAGATACTTTCATTTTGGGCAGATTTTGGATGACACAGACATCAGACTAAGGATCCAAGGTAAGTATCAGAGGTTCTACGTGAATCCGAGGATCTGATGGATCTGACCATCAGATCCAGTTATCTTACTATTGGATCCAACTATCCGAGGTTGGATCTGATAGATCTGAACTTGGATATGGGGATCCGACCTTGTATCCACAACATTCCGACTCTGGATCCAGAACCTGACTTTGGTTGGATTACTGACAGGGTTTTTGGGGGAGTACGACTAAATGCCGGAAGTCGGGACCCCAACATTCGGTATCCCAAGTTCAGCTGCCCGACACACATCTGCTCGACAGACAGACGCTGGTGCTGGCAGGAGTAAGGTAGCGGATGTGACAAACAGCTACACTGCCGCTAGCTGTGCACCACAAGAGGGGGAAAAATTTGGTGGTTGGCCGAGCTGCTCCCGTGGTGTGGAAGATTAAGCCTCTAGTAGCTTGGCCAGCAGTGCGCTCAGACCCAGGTTCTATTCCCAGAAGAGAACTTTTTTGCATGGTGCTCTTCTGCCCCCCTTTACGTGTTGTAACCTATTCCAAGGTCCGCTCCCCCTCGGAGTTGGTTATTTTAGTTACGGGGGGTGCAGGGGGCTTGCCCTCCCCCCGCATTGCACTGAGACCTTGTCATTCTTCAGACAGTCAGTCTCCTAAACTTGGACTTATGGAGTTCAGGAGACTGTCGGATTCCATAGTAGATCCATTTTTTGATTTTTATTTTTTTAATTTCTTTTTCTGCCGCTTCTTACACTACCCCCAAACTCCCTCCTGTCCCCCAAGGCAAACCACTGATCCTGGTCCTACCTGAGCTCGTGAGGTACCATCCTCCACTGAGTCGCAGCTTACTCCCCTGGGCAGGGATGGGTGGAAGGGATATACCCCGAACTTTCTTTGTCTCGTCACGAGACAACCTCTTACCGGCCAGGCAGAGGGATGCAGTGGCACTGTAAGCCCTTCGTCATCGGGTGCAGGGTACTTTACCTCATTTTTTTGTCCATGCTCCCACAGGAGCCAAGCATGCAAGGGCTGCAGGATGTATGCTACTGCGTGGACGCTATTCGCTGTCACATTGCGCCCTACCCTGGCCACACCACTCTCTACCGTTCCCTGCATACAGGGGGCAGTATGGTGGCAACAGATGAGACCTTCCTCCCTGGGGAAGGAGAGTGTCCTCTGGGATGCTCAATCTTTCCCCCTCCCCAGCCACCCCACGACAATCCAGGCTCGTTCCCGAACCTGGGTTGCTGGCATCTGTGCCGATGGGCTGGCTGGGTTACTGGCAGACTTGGAGGTGTATACCAGTACTGTTTGACAGAGGGTAGCTGGATTCACAGAAAGCACCACCCAGACACCACTAATCAAGACATAAGAGGCAAATACTGTACCTAGAAAATGTGTGGCATTCTAGTCCCATCAAGTTCATCTTGTGATAAACGCACCGCGTGCCCCAGTATGCTGTATTTTTGGTTAATTGCATGGCTGGTGAGCGAGGCATCCATTTTTTTGTATTCAGAGTTAAAAGAATAATGCTCTAGACTGTTCTTCGGCATTCACCACTTCAATTTTCATTTACTTAAATGAGTTAGAGGAGAGATCCTGAAAGAGATGGAATTGACTTTCTACCCGACTCAGTTACTTAGGAAATGTACATTGAGAAACCTTAGCTGCTCGAGGCTGTCTTAGCTTTTTTTCGTATGCCTAAATGTCCATGATGGACATACTAATATGGGAGTTCAAGATGAAAGCATCTCCCCAGTGAGCTGTATGCTGGCAAAATTACATCTTGTGTTCTACTAACAAAAAGTTTCTCGTAATACATCCCGGTATCCAATTTCCCTTTTTTTGATGCCTGTTTTGGTTATGTTCTGAGCTTTAGAACATTTGTAATAGGTCCAGGAGCTTATTCTTCCTCATTTGAATATATTTGAGTACTGTAACCATGCCACTCCTGTGTCTCCTCCTTTCCGTGGAGCGAAGCCCCAGTTCTGCCCTGCTACTTGGTCCTCCTAGTCATAGACAATCAATATTAATGTGTTCCCCAGGGTTCCTTTTAATTTTTAATAGATATGAAGGGAGACAGGTAATTGGAAAAGGATAAATAATTAATCTAAGACAAACCTATCTCAACCATACAAAAAATCACTATCAGATCTCAGTTTAAACTATCCTTGTCACAGGAATATTCTTTTAATGTTTCTATTACATAAAGACAGAGATCATTTCAAAAGTGCAATTTTAATCAAATATTTCTCAAAAGCTCCATCAATTCAAATTCCAGTAACGTTTCGGAAAATATATTCCTTCTTCACACTGTTGAGCTTTTCTATAAAAATAAAAATAATACTTTACAAATATATTTCGATATAGTAATCAAAGAAAACAAATTATATTGTCACATCAATAAATCAAGCGCAGGTGGAACTAACCTGCAAACATCAATTGGTGGCAAGTGGGGGTAGGCGTCCTTATCTTACTCAATTTGAAGTGTCTCATATTCTATAAAAGAATAAAAAAAATTTGTAACGTCTGTCTTTCTTTCTATATATTAGATTGAATATACTTAAACTTGCATTGAAATTTACCTTCCAAGGAAACCAATATTTTAAATATGATTTCATATAAGATTTCTCAAAGGTTTTTAAACTCTAAAAAGAGAAAAAATTAAAAAATGGATAGTTAAAAAACTATCGCTTTTGTCAAAACCACCCTTGGCTCTAAAAATCAAAATCTCAAAGGATGTTGCCTTATACTCAGCTTTCACATTATTAATTAAAATGTTCCGGGCAGAATTGTTAAGTATTTGGTTAAAGTTCAGCCCGATGAAGGAAAACGCACCAAACTACCACGCCACCATTTGCTGACCACGCTACTATGTAAACTGAGCACCTTTCTCCAGGTGCTTATATAAGGAAAGAAGAAGGGGCCGAGCCGCACAGGTGAGCATGCATGAACGTGCTATGTCACTATGACGTTTAACTGGGCAGCTCGGTCAAACATGAAACCCTCCCGTAATATTTGAATGGGAGAGCCCCCCTTAATCTTAACCCATACATTAAACATTTATACAGCAGAAAGGTACAGATCTACGCAATGAGCAAAACATAAATGTAACAACTATATGCTAAAATGAATTAGCGTGAATGAACAAACTAAAAAATCAGCTTATAATATTTAATCTATTGTAAATTAGCAGTTATTAACAGCAATGTCCATTAAATATTATCCTGAATTATTAGTATGCATATATTATACAAAATCATGTATTATCACGTATACTTACACCTATTGAGAACAGAGTATTAAGTTATGGATTATCTTTTAGTATGACAGAGAAATTAAATCTCTTTGAATTAAAATTAGATTTGGAAAAATTTTATCGAAAATTAAGATTAAAACATTTCTTTGGTAGTAAAGAAAATAGAGAAATTGCAAATGCTGAACAGATTGATAGATATCAACTTAAACAAGCTTTGGGAGTCAAATCACAATTTGATCCTGTTAATTTCGTTCCAGCTAATATAACTAATTATATTAATAAAGTTAACATGGATATTGAGAAGCTGTTAATTGAGGCAGACTAAAAAATCTAAGTTTAATTTAATGAAGGAAGAATATAAAGCATTACAAGATTTGAGTAATGATGATAACATCATTATAAAACCAGCAGACAAGGGTGGTGGAATAGTTATTTTGAACAGAGAAGATTATAGACGTGAATGTTTTAGACAGTTGACAGATGAGGTCTCACATGAGGTTGTGAAAAGTATCCCTTTTTCTAGAATTAAGTCAGAAATTAGAGAATTAGTCACTGAAACCAATGATAGAGGAATTATTGAACAATGGACCTTGGAAGAATTAATCTTACACCTCGAATTCCACTTTTTTATTGCTTACTCAAACAAAATACATAAAAATCTTGAGGATCCACCAGGAAGACCCATTATTTTAGGTATTGGCTTTATGACAGAGCCGTTATCTATATATGTAGATCACTATTATAATCAGTTGGTATTTTCTACTTGGGCACATCTCAAAGATAGTAAACACTGCATACAGATATTAGAAGAATTTAATACAATAAGACAAGGACTGGACATTGATGATTTAATATTAGTAACCTTGGATGTTAGGAATCTTTATACCAGTATTCCACATGAGGAGGGTTTACAAGCCATGGATTATTTTTTATCATTAAGAAGTGAAAATAAACCTAATAAAGAATTTTTATTGTCTCTTACTAAAATGGTTTTGAAAAACAATTATTTTTCGTTGGAAGATAAAAAGTTCTTACAAAAAACAGGTACAGCAATGGGAGCAACATTAGCCCCTACTTATGCAAACTTATACATGGCTTATTTTGAAAAACTATATGTGGATTCAGATACTAACCCCTATAGAACTAATATAATCATCTATAAATGCTTTATAGATGATATACTTATTATTTGGAATGGAATACCTCAGGAATTAGAATCATTTAAAGATTTTTTAGAATTTTCCAATAAAAATTTGTTTTTCACTATGCAATATGATTCTAATGAAATTAATTTTTTGGACTTAAAGATTTTGAAAAAAGAAAGGAAATTATGTACAGATTTATTTAGAAAAGAAATTACTCGTAATACGGTATTACATAATAAAAGTTTCCATCCAAAGAAACTGAAAGAAAATATACCATACAATTAGATGTTACGAGTTAAAATAAATAGCGGTATACTTGAAAACTGTGAAAATAATTTGACAGAACTTACACAAAGATTTTTTGATAGAGGTTATAATAAAGATACTTTAGAAACCGCAAGGATCAGAGTGAATTCAATAGATAGAAAAAATCTTCTTAAAGATGAGGTACAAGGTTCTAGTCCCACACCTGAAAAAATTACGATGTCAATGAAATATTCTGACAATTTTGGAAGCATTAAGAATATAATTTTATCAAATTGAAAATATTACAAACTAATGATTTAGGTTGTCTATTGTATAACAAACCATGGGTTACTGCTCGTAGAACTACTACCATACGTAATAAAATTGTCAAAACTCAACATTGGAAATATAATACAGTTGGAGTAGGATGGCTTAAAAGTGATATCAAAGGGTTTTTTCCCTTGTGGTAATTGTGTACATTGTAATAGTGGTATTAAAACTAAGACCATTAGAAGCACTTGTGAAGATAGAAATTTTGATATTAGAAGTTTTATTATTTGTAATACTAGTTTTGTGGTTTATTGCATTAAATGTCCTTGTGCGCTTTATTATATAGGAGAAACTACTCGACCACTTAAATTAAGGATTTCTGAACATAAAAGTAGTATTAGAAGAGGTGACTTAAGATCACCATTAGCACGACATTTTATTGAAAGAAAACAAGTTTCTAGTCTTCAATTCTGTGGTATTGAAAAAGTATGTGAAACAATTAGAGGTGGAGATTCAGAAAGACTTTTATTAAAAAGGGAAGCTTGGTGGATTTTCACATTAAAAACTTATTTGCCAAAATATGGTTTAAACGAAACCCTGAATTGGTCATTTTACGATTAAATGGGATATACATTTTCATTCCCTTTCCTTTGCTTAGAAATCCTTTAAATGTTATACATCCTTTGCATTTGTACATGATTTTGTATAATATATGCATACTAATAATTCAGGATAATATTTAATGGACATTGCTGTTAATAACTGCTAATTTACAATAGATTAAATATTAGAAGCTGATTTTTTAGTTTGTTCATTCACGCTAATTCATTTTAGCATATAGTTGTTACATTTATGTTTTGCTCATTGCGTATATCTGTACCTTTCTGCTGTATAAATGTTTAATGTATGGGTTAAGATTAAGGGGGGCTCTCCCATTCAAATATTACGGGAGGGTTTCATGTTTGACCGAGCCGCCCAGTTAAACGTCATAGTGACGTAGCACGTTCATGCTTGCTCACCTGTGCGGCTCGGCCCCTTCTTCTCTCCTTATATAAGCACCTGGAGAAAGGTGCTCAGTTTACATATAGTAGCGTGGTCAGCAAATGGTGGCGTGGTAGTTTGGCGCGTTTTCCTTCATTGGGCTGAACTTTAACCAAATACTTAACAATTCTGCCCGGAACATTTGAATTAATAATGTGAAAGCTGAGTATAAGGTAACATCCTTTGAGATTTTGATTTTTAGAGCTAAGGGTGGTTTTGACAAAAGCGATGGTTTTTTAACTATCCATTTTTTATTTCTTCTCTTTTTAGAGTTTAAAAACCTTTGAGAAATCTTATATGAAATCATGATATTTAAAATATTGGTTTCCTTGGAAGGTAAATTTCATTGTAAGTTTAAGTATATTCAATCTGATATATAGAAAGAAAGACGTTACAAATTTGTTTTTTTATTCTTTTATAGAATATGAGACATTTCAAATTGAGTAAGATAAGGACGCCTGCCCCCACCCCCATTTGCCACCAATTGATGTTTGCAGGTTAGTTCCACCTGCGCTTGATTTATTGATGTGACAATATAATTTGTTTTCTTTGATTACTATATCGAAATATATTTGTAAAGTATTATTTTTATTTTATAGAAAAGCTCAACAGTGTGAAGAAGGAATATATTTTCCGGAACGTTACTGGAATTTGAATTGATGGAGCTTTTGAGAAATATTTGATTAAAATTGCACTTTTGAAATGATCTCTGTCTTTATGTAATAGAAACATTAAAAGAATATTCCTGTGACAAGAATAGTTTAAACTGAGATCTGATAGTGATTTTTTGTATGGTTGAGATAGGTTCCTCCTAGTCATAGTCCACGTTTTCCAAGCCTTCATTTTAACCACCTTGGTTACTCTCCTCTGCACCTTCTCAGCCCTGCCCGTCGTTCTTCAGCACTGCACTGTGAATGTCGTTGAAAGCACATTCAGCATGAAGCCAGTCTGGAGAAAGTCGTAAATACCCATAGTCTAGTTCATTGAGAGACATTGTTAGGCTAAAAGTACTGTTTAAACAATGTAAATGAAGCAAGTCATTTTTACAGTGTTACATACATTGAAAACTGATATTGATTAAGAAACTAAAATGTTGCATGTATTCACAGTTGAATAGGGTCTGTGAATAATAAATTATTCAAGTGCTGTCATGAACCAAACAATACTGTTTTTAGCTAATAGTTTAGGATAATTAGCATATTTAATTGTAGAGACATTGGCACATTTTATTCACTTTGGTGTAGTATATATAAGTATATGTATTGTTCTTTCTTTTCCTTGAAAAATGTTGGATGACCAAACCCTGTTGGAAATTTTGTGGACCTTTTAGAGTGGCAGGTGGCTGTCTTTAGGACTGTCCAGCACCCTTTTACAGTATATGGTTAGCCTTTGTTCTGTGTAGAAATCAGCCTGCTCAAAATCCTTATAGTGGATGGTGGAATGCTACTGCTGATGGAAATCCGTCTCTAGAATTTCCTTGTTGTACTGCAGTAGCTGCGTCACAATGCTGTTGTGCTGCTCTACTGATGTTGCTACTGCAGCGGCAACACAGAATACCTTTGTGTGGTTGCCCTTCCCTTAAGCTTCGTTGGTGATCATGATGGAAGTTTCATTGTTTTTAAAATTACCAGTTCTGTGGCAGTCCGTTTTCTTTGTTCTACATCATGGATCCTCTGTTTGTGGTCCGCACACTATAGCTCGGGGAGAGTGAAAGAGGCAACACAAAGTTTTTTTTTTTTTTTTCTTTGGATGAAGTACAATACCTGAAAATGTTGGCTGTTCAGCACCTATAATGTGGCACCTGTTCCTTTGACTTGGGCTTTCAGTATATTGAAAATCATACACTATAAAAGATTATGTATAGGTCTCCATATATAGACAAGGCTACATCTGAATCTTGATGTTACCACGGCAACCAGGGAATCTCTCAAACTGCGCTGTTGAGGTCTTTGGTTCCATGGCAACCTCTTAGTTCAGACACAGCCTTGCTGTGTTTGAAGAACCATACATAATCCTTTATGCTGTGCACATTCTGACCAGTTGTTCAGCACAGTTCAACAACCATAACATGTTTAATTCCTCATTCACTCCACACCAAGGTGCTAACTGACCACCCTGTGCCCAGAGTTGTACTTTTTAACTTGCAATTTTCTGTACATTTAATTTTGATCATAAAAGAGAACAAGGAAAAAAGTTTGTTTTTGTTTTTTTGCTGGGAGCACTTTTGTGACTCCTAAGTTTAAACCCCTCCCAAAACAAAACATATGCAACAACACACAGCTAGGCTTGTGTTTCCACCTTGGGGATGAGATGACAGCATGGATCTCTCAAGGTTCATATGCTGTCATCTCAACCCCTCGATGGAAACACAGCCTCGTTGTGTGTGGTTGCTCATACACATGTGGGCCAAACAGCAAATGAATGGACTATGAGATTAAATTGAGTGAATTACCACTTTTTTTTTTTTTAATGTTCACATTTTTATTAAAAGTTTATAATTACAAATAACACAGACACTGGGATCAAAGGACCATATTAAAATGATTACTAGAAAGATATCTGCAGTCTCAGCCAGCTTGCACAATCCACTAAGATCTATGTATAAGAGGACTCCTTTTTAAGGAAAAGGCAATCGGTTGTGGGTATTGAAAGTGTGACCTATGATGCATAGAAACATGGAATTTGACAGCAGATAAGGACCACTTGGCCCACCCAGTCTACCCATTTCCCTACCTACATAAACTCCAGATCCTAATTGATCTGCAGCTTATTTCTCTTTCCTACCACTAGGGTTGTCTTCTGTCTATCTTATGCTTTTTTGAATTAACGTATTGTTTTTGCCCCTACAACCTCTGCAGGGAGGCTGTTTCATGCATCTACCACTCTTTCTGTGAAAAAATACTTCCTTACGTTACCCTTGAGTCTCTCCCCCCCTCCCCAGCATGCATGATATAACAGGAGTGCATCTCTACTTCTTGGTGACACCGTTATGCAGTGTCAGTGTTGTCTATGAGCCCTAGTGCCTGGTGCAAGTAATATTTACTGTCATTACTTCAGACTGGAAAACAGCCACGCATAGTTTTCATGACCAAGATGGCAGGATGCAAGCGGGCAAGTTACGGGTGTCACCACATGTTTTACATGAGATTCACACTCCTGTTCACGGGTGATATGGATATTACATCTGTTTTTCTACACTGCAGTTATTTTTCTTATTTTGTGGTAAACTGAGCAAAATTGGGTTTACCTGTCCACTGCCTAATTTGTTCTCCAGATTTAGAGTGCCGATGGTCCCCTCCACAAAACCCAAACCAGGTGCCATAGTATCTTGATATTACGATAAATGTGATTTTCTTTTCTTCCTTCAAGGTTCAGACTAGTGTACCAAGACTCCGAGAAGGGCAGCTGCCTTTTGAGAGCCTCCTCCCAATATGTAAATATGTAGTGATAGAAACTACTGACATTCCCCCGATCCATATACTAACCAATATACTGTTTTTCAAGCAGCAGTGCAGTGAAAAATGTTGTTACAAAAAGTTAATTTTAACTACGGTTAACAAAAGTATTCGTATACCTGTGAAATTTACTTTCTTGATACATGATATGCTGTGCACCATGACTTTTTATTTTTTTTTTTCTCTTACCTAACTTATACCGGGTCTACAGTGATATTTCTGTGGTACATGTGGAGGCCATCGTTTTTGTTGTTTAGAAAAAAACTCAGTTAAAACATTTATAAAATACACTCATTTTAGTGGAACTAGAAAATATTACCACCAAATAAAACTGAAAGAGGCCTGTAATTTTGTTATACCGAAACGAAGTAGGGTAAAAATGTTTTGCCCAGTTTCATTGCACTGCTACTTTAAAGCATTTAAAGAGCAGACAACATGTTATGCTCCAGGCAAGCAACTCGTACCATGCAGTTGCCTGATCTAGGAGCTTTTTTTTTTTTTTCAGCCATAAATTGATTTTTGGTCTGGGGATAAAAGTAGTATCACTAAGTAAGCTCAGCTTGTAACTTCATGATGAGAGTGGCTGCCAAGTCTCAGTTTCGCTTGCTCAAAAACAGCATAGTTATGATGCGAGAGAGGAATGGGGCTGTAGGCATTCTATGGAGCTAGTAATGGAATTCAGGGGGGCTGTCTAAATGTATTCGCTCCATAATCTTAGTACATTTGAGCAGCCCACCACACCAATTCCATTACTAGCTCCATAGAGTGCCTGCAGCTCTGATCTCTCCCTCGCATCATAATTATGCTGTTTTTTAAGGGTGGAGCTACAGTGCTTGGCAGCTGCCCGGCTCATATCAGGAAGTTACAAGCCAGGCTTTAAGAGTGAAATGTCTTTTAATACCCTGGATCAAAAAAATCAATTAATGGCTAAAAGAGCTCCTAGGGCAGGCAGCTATGTGGTATGAGTTGCTTGCCTGGAGCATGTCAGTGGTTCCTTAAAACTGTTAGTCTCCACTACATCACTGGGTAATCTGTTGCAGTGGTTGACTTGCTGCACATCTTCAGGTCTATCCTTTTTGAAAAGGATTATTTCTTGAGTGATCATACATATTAAAAGCCTTGTTCAGACTTTAATTACAGCTAGCCAATATCGTATATTATCGATGGATCATTAGAAATAAAGCCATGGTCATGGCACCCACAAGCCTTCACTTATGGTGAGGTTACTGTGCTTCATATTCCGAGTTTGAATCAGTAATGCCCTAACATGTTATCAAAGGATGACAAGTGATGTCTCTCATTGTGACAGTTCTGATTTTAGTACTGTTCCTTGGAACCATGAATCACATTCTGTATTGTCTTGCATGGGACACTGAATAATATATAAATAAAAACACATAAACAAATAAATGGCCATATCCCGACAGCCCCACAATGACCCCTTGGATTTTTTTTGTCTGGCATTTCCAGAGTTTTATCGTGTTGAACTCACTGTGTTCTTGTTTCAGTCAGCAGATGAGAATCCGGTTCCTGGTGATTCACAGCAGTGTCCTGGACATTGTAAACCAAGTGATCGGCTGGCTTTACTTCCTGGCCTGGTCCATCTCCTTCTATCCACAAGTCATTGAGAACTGGAGAAGGAAAAGGTCAGAAAAACGTTCTTCAGGTTTTAAACTAAATTTGGTATTTGTCAAAATTTGATTTATTTTAATTTGATTTACCGGGATACAACTTGATTGGCCAGTGCTAATTTACAAGGTAGTCTTGGATGGGACAGACAAATGATACAGAAATAAACTGAATACAGATTTAGAACAAAGATGGCATATGTAGCTGCATGTCAGTTTTGCAGACTATATTAAGGCAATTCCAAGTCAGCAGTAATGGAGTAGATAATTGCATGACAAATTTGCAGAAAGATGTTAAGGCAGTTACAGACAATACAGATTCAGCAGAAATAGCAGCTCCACTTGTAATTGCAGTTGTGTAATTTGTGTTTTTTCTTCCCTTTTTTTGTAGTGTTGTGGGACTGAGTTTTGACTTTCTGGCACTAAATCTCACCGGGTTTATCGCATACAGTGTGTTTAATGTAGGACTGTTTTGGGTGCCATATATTAAGGTAAGATATAAAATGGACAAGGAAATCTGTCTCCTGACTGGCTGAGACTTCGTTCTAGCCATTGCATTAAGACAGCACTAACACTAGCATTGGCTAAAAACAAGTCCCTTCCAGCTGGGGCAACTCACCGAATTCATAAGCCACTTGCTTCCTGATCTCCACCACAAATATGACTGCAACCTTTACTTATTCATAGAAGCCTTCAACTAGGCCCTAAAAGTGAAAGTCCATTAAATTAAAGTAAATAATTTAATGTTGTTTTCACTCAAAAGTCCCTCCTTCCACACATACTGTACAGAAATTTATAAAATTAAGTACTATTCAGAGTTTCCATTGCTAGTGTTTCTTTGATGACCATTAAAAGTTCCCCTCCTATCCCCACCAGTTTCCCAGAGAATTCCCTGCTCCTTACCTGGCAACAGATAAAATTGAGGTTCTGGCTCCATTTGAGGCTTGTGTGTGTATGCCAGTGGAACTGTGAAGAATTTTTTGAATTGATGTATTCCATGTTACCATTCTGTGTGTGTGTGTGTGTGTGTGTGTGTGTGTGTGTGTGTGTGTGTGTGTGGGGGGACATTATACTACTGGAATAATGCAGAGCTTTGAATTCTACTATTCCATGGTAAATAACCACACAGTGTACTGAACATGAAGAAAGGCAGATGACTGACAAGTGAAAAACATCTGTGGAGGGACTATTTTACATTTATTTAGCAACATTTTCGTATACGTTTTGTAGGTTTGAAAACTTTGCGTGTTTTTTAAAAGTTGCCTCTGGGCCCATTTTATATAAGCAATAAGGCACTTCAGGGACATTGGTTGTACTAGGTTTACCCCACGGTCAGGGCCTGAAGGCACTCAGCTTCACATTGTGCCTTACAGTGCCCCTGACCGTGGGGTAAACTTAATACAACCAATGCCCTGTTGTGCTTTATTGCCTAAATCATTTATGGGGGTTTTTTTTTGTTCTTTTGGGGAGGGGTCTACGGGACTACAGCCTATTTATTGACTGTGTTGCCTCTGTGGGTTTTCCTGTTTTCCAGGGACAGTTTTTACAACAGAATCCAAATGGTGTCAACCCTGTGGATGCTAATGATGTGTTCTTCAGTCTGCATGCTGTAGTGTTAACAACTGTTGTTATTGCTCAGTGCTGTATCTACGAGGTAAGCTGATCTGTAAAATATAGACGCTAACAGACTGTGTAAATCCAGTAAAATGCGATACAGTTCCACCCTGTCCCAGCTCCTTGGTGGCCCTCTCAGGGCAAATGGGGCTGTTTTATTTATTTATTTTTTTTATTTATTTAACATATTATGTGAATGCTCCCCTCTCTGGCTGGGCAGTACCACTCTCCCCAGTGAGTGGCTCACATGACTCAAAGCACCTTGGAGAAGCTGGGAACCTCCCTGTCCAGTCAGAGAGATGGTGTTTTTTTAATTTTCACTATCAGAAATAAGTTACCTTTTGTACTACCCAATTCCGTGTAACTTTACCATGTTTTTTATGAGGACTGCATGTGTACTGGGGCATGGGTGTCTTTTGGGCCATTCTCCAGCAGCCTGGATGTTATTGTTTTATTTATTAAATTATTTAGAAATTGGGGACTGGGGAAGGCACATTGAACCTTGCCTCATTTCCAGATGTGACGCAGGGAAGGGTACAGAGAGAGAGAGAGAGAGAGAGAGAGAAAAATCGGGAAAGGCAAATACAAAAACAGATCTTAGTACAGAGTAAACAATAGCTGTGAGCTGGTGAGGATCTGACTAAAAAGAGAGCGCCTAGGCCAGGGCTTGAATTTAATGGCATTTCAGTACATCTGGAACATCAGTTTTGCTAACAGAATACCAAAATGCAGCCCTTTGTGTTTTGCCTGAAAAACAATTTTCAGGGCACTTACACTGAGGTTTCAGGGCCAGGTCACAAGATTGTGCTGTGCTGATGTTGACAATTGGCGAAGGGAGCTTGGGAGTGCTCCGAAGACCTTGGAGGACAGTGACTCTGAATGATTTTTCAGAGATGTCATTAATAAATGCTTTACTGATATATTGCACCTGCTGCCTGGTATACTGAAACAGCACTTGTGGGAGTCAAGCCAGCAGCCAACTATAGAGGTGGGAGGAGGGTATGTGCTGGCCACCATCACTGCTGTGAGGGGCTCTGGAGGGGGGGAAAGAGTGCTACCGAACACCCAAGATACAGTTACTGGATGGGGTGTTTGCCAGACACCAGGGACTCCAGTCCTGGGGGTTAGGAGAGGGAATGGGGTATCATCAGACACCCAAGACTTCCATAACAGGGATCAGGTGGAGGTGGACTACCAGACACCAAGGATTCCTAAAATGGGGATCAGGTAGCGGGGTACCACTGGACACCAATGATTTCTACAGTGGGGATCAGGTAAGGAAGAGGGAGCACTGGACACGATGGATGTAAGGGGTGGGGGCGGTATGGTTTGCATGATGTTCTGAAAAGAATATTTTTAGGTGTTGACTAGAGGTGTGCAAGTAGACTGTTAGCACTTCCAATATGCCAGTGCGCCCTGTATACACACTAGTGCCCCTCATTAGCATACGCGCATAGTGTCCATTCACGTTCATGCCCTACCTAATTTGGGCCACATTGTGCTGTGGAATATGGCTCCTACTGCACTAACGAATGCTTGGGTATGCAAAGCACAGTTAACGTGGCCCAAATCATATTTGCGTGGTGCTGTTCAGTTATACTGCTCAGAGGTTGCTGCACCAAATAGACCTAGACATTTGGCTACCACAAGTGTTACTTGGGCTTGTAAGGCTTTTGACTAGTGGCCACCAAAGAAAAACTTTAATGTAGACCCCTAGTTTACTGACATAATTGGCTTAAAATGCCATAGTGTGCACAAAGTAACAAGATTGGGATATAGTCGTTACATCCCAGAAGAATGTGCATTTTTTAGGTATGCGAATATTCCTGTTTTACCCATCAACTGAGACTTGTTAGAACAAAGTCCACTACTGCTTGAGGTAAGCAATAACATGTAACTGGGTGTGCATTTAGCGAATTAACGCACAACCCAGGTGTAAAGGCATGAGGCAAAGCGAAGTGCCTTAAGTGCCCAGGAAGTACATCAGATCAGCTTAATACGGACCCTAGGGTTTTTTACTGCACTTATAAAATGGCTATTTTGGCAGGTTTGTTTTATTAGGTATTTAAAAAACTGCACAGTGCATTAAATAGTTTAACCTGACTTTTTTTTTTTAAATCATCCTAGCTGTCTTAATCACACATACTACAAAGTGTCTGTTTATCATTGCCATTTCACTGCCATAATAAACAATAACAAATTTATCTGTTTCTACAGAGAGGTGACCAGCGAGTGTCAAGAATTGCTATTGGATTGTTGGTGATAGCCTGGGCATTTGCTCTGTCAACACTTTTTGTAGCTGTGGCTGGCAAAATCACGTGGCTACAATATCTGTACTATTTCTCTTACATTAAACTAGGAATCACACTGACCAAATACACTCCTCAGGTACAGAATGGCACATTGTTTATTTACAGAAAATGTTGGATGATTCTTCACAGCATTCTCAAATAAATGCAGAAGAGAAATATAAATAAATGTGTTTTGAAGCCTATAAAAACTAAGGCACCCAGGCTAGTGATAGAGATGGTTTTTGATGAACCATATTCCCCTCGCATGTATTTAAACAGCAGTCTTTGTTTCATCACCTATTGAATTTCTGCATTTCCTAGTTGTATAACGCAGCAGTTTATGCTGAAACAGTTTTCACTTTATAATGCACTCATTTCCAACCACTGATGTTGCCTCCCCCACTGTTGATTAGTTTCTACTTAATCTCTTTATATTGTGTCTCATTTAATTTTAAGTTCATCATTTATTTTGTGGTCTGAATGTAATCCTGATTTCCATAAAATCAGGGAGCACTTTTTGTGACATGCTACTTTAGTTCTTGTAAGTCACAAGAAAAGTGGTGTTAAGTGTTTAAATACATATACAGCTGAGAATATTGATAAACTTGTGGACTGCCCTATTTAATAGCATGGCGTTTAATTATTTCCAGCCTAAAAAGAAATAGATTAGTTGCCCGTATTGGTCCTTGTAAGAACAGATCCAGAAGCAAATCGTTTGATACCTTTTATTGGACCAACATAGATGTTTTCTTTTAGTTACAATGTCTTAAGCTTTCGGATCAGCCAAGTCCTTCCTTTGAGTTGGTCCGAAAGCTTAAACATTGTTTTGTTTTTGTAACATCTATGTTGGTCCTATAAAAGGTATCAAACTATTTGCTTCTGGATCTGTTGAGGCTAAAAAGGGCATTTTAGAAGACAGGAGAAACTGCAGCTTTGAAGGTGACGAGCAAAGTTTCTCTGAATTAGGCAATGTAACATACCTTAGAAAGGGGTTACTCCAGGCCATCTTGGCACAGGGCATCACTTTTTGCTGTTCCATTATGTTTTAACCTGCTGTGCCATATTTACAGAGAATACCAAAGTTCAGTACAGACAACTCTTTGGGGCACCCAATCAAGTGTCAGCAAAGGCTGCTAAGAAATAAGGCAGGAATATTGACATAGATACCATTACTCTAAACAAAATGGCAGTAGAGGTACTGTACACTAGCGTTTTGTGCCAGCTGGGGATTTAAAAGTTTAAAATAAGCCTTACAACAACATTCTGCTGTGTTGTTTTAAACCTTAATACCCCTGGCTCACACACAATGCTAGTGTAACACCTACTACTGCGATTTCCATTTGCATAATATCTGAGACGTGGCTAAAACCACACCATACAGATTCGGAGATATCAATCCCTGACTACACAGTAATCAGACAGGACAGACACGGCCAAAAGAAAGGGTGAGGCATAGCCATGTACATAACCACCAGGCTCCAGTTCACCCCTATCCAGATCCTGGGACCCACCCCAAATAGAATCCTTGCTGATTAAGGTTTCTCTGCCTCACTTCTCCCCAGTGTACTTGGCAGGGACATACTGCACCCCTGCGAACATCATCTTTGACCACATAGCCACTCTAAACTCTGCTGCCGCTGCAGGCGAGCTCTACATACTTGGGGATTTTAACCACAACTGGCCAGGAAAAGATTGCTCCAAATTACGGAACAAGATTCACTCCCTAAACCTTTACCAACAAATTGATCAACCCACCCGACTAAACTTAAAAACACAAAACCACTCCCTCCTGGACTGGGCCCTCACAACACACCCTCACAGGATAGTCAAAGCCGGTCTCCTCCCTGACTCCCTGAGTGATCACCATATGGTTTATATGGTCAGGAAGGTACATAGACCTGCTACCAACACCCCCCCCCCCAGACACTCCTCACAAGATCATACAATTCCTTCTGTCTAAAGTCCCTACTAAGCGACCTCACTCATGTAGACTGGTCATTCATTCAGCTGGCACCCTCTATTGACCACGTCTTTGACATGTTCAGAGACAACGTGCTAGCTGCATCGGACTATCATGCCCCCATAAGAAGCACAAGGGTCAGGGGCTCCCATCTCCCATGGGTCACCGCCGACATCATCAGCAGCTGTTGAGCTAAGGACCAAGCCTGGAGAAAACACAAGCAGTCTTGCTCCCCGGAATCCATGCAGCGATACTGGACCCTCCGTAACTCCTGCACTAAAGCCATTCGGATGGCAAGAAAGAACTATTTCAAGGCTGCCCTCTCCTCCAACTTTAACCACCCTTCTAAATTCTGGAAATCCATCAAAACCCTGCTCACTCCCCCAGCCCAACTGTCCACCCCGACCCTATCTACCCACGATGACACCATCTCAGACCCTAGCGAAGTTGCCTAAACATTCAACACCTTTTTCACTAACTGCACTGTGTCGTTCCTCGCAAACCACCAATGCACCTCACCCACACCCAGTCCCCCCTCGCTGACCCAGCATTTCCCCTCCATCCCCAAGTTCTCCTTCCATCCTGTCACAACGGCAGAAGTACTCTATGACCTACGTTCTCTTGACCCAAACAAAGGCAAATGCCCTCTAGGTCTAGACGCCACACTCCTTAACCTATCAGCCCCTGCCATTGCCTCCCCTCTAGCTGACCTCGTAAACCTCTCATTCTCTACAACACAAATTCCAGCCACTTGGAAGCAGGCGGCATCATCCCATTACCTAAGGGTGGTGATCCTTTGGACCCTGGTAACTATCGCCCTATCTCCCTTCTCCCAATTCTGTCCAAAATACAGGAACACCTAGCCCTTACCTAACTCATTCAATTTCTCGACGCTACCTCCTTCTTCACCCCATATCAGTCGGGTTTTCGTAAATCCCACTCCACCATCACCGTGCTCTTAAGACTCACAAATGACATCACCTCAAGGATGGACAAGGGACATATCACCTCGGCCATTTTTATAGACCTAACAAAGGCGTTCAATACTGTCTCTCACCCAAAGCTGCTCGCCAAACTACATGACGCAGGCCTCTCCCACCTAGCCACCAGTTGGTTCCAGGCCTACTTAACGGGCAGACAACAGACAGTAAAAATTGGTACACACATATCCCCACCACTCCCAGTCACTATGGGTGTTCCCCAAGGCTCTGTCCTGGGCCCCTTACTTTTTTCCATATTCTTAAATGACCTCTCTCTAACCTGCCCAAACTCAGCCATACAAATGTATGCAGACAACACCATTCTGTACGCCTCCGGCCCCTCCTACGGAGATGTGCATGAAGCCCTCCAACAGAATTTTGATGTCGTTCAACAATGGCTCAGGTCAAATCAATTAGTACTCAACTCAAAAAAACAGTCTCCCTAACCTTCGGGTCTCAACCTAGACTCTCCTGCCTTGCGGCTCCCCCTGCCTTCCATACCCTGGAAGGGTCATCGTAGGAGTCCTGCACCACCTTTAGATACCTGGGTGTTTGGCTTGATCAACACTTTGATTACTCTGTCCACATTGACTCGTTACACAAGAAACTACACCCCAAACTGGGCGCCCTTCATCGGAATAAAGGGTGTCTACCCACCATGGTCAGGAGGGAAATAGTGCATAAAATGATCCTCCCCATCCTTGACTACGGCGACACGATCTACAGCTCAGCACCTTCATCAACCTTGGCCAGCGTGGACATCCTCTTCACTCCTTCTGCCGCTTCATCCTGGAATGCCCCCACCACCACCCACCATTGTGACCTCTACAGCGCCTTAGATCTCCCTTCGCTTGAGGCCTGACGAAAGATACACTGCGCAAACATCATAGCCAAATTCTGGACTAACTCTCTCCCCCCCCATCTCAGCTCTGCGCTGTCAGCACAACCCTCCCTGACCTACTCACTCGGGTGCTTCGACACTAGGCTACTCAATCTCCCTTTCATGCACACATCAAAGGGCCAATCCACCTTCAAATATCGACTGCCCAAACTCTGAAATGACCTCCCTGCTGATATCAGGCTCACCACTGCCCCTCGGCTCCTTAAACCGCTCCTCCATGACCATTTCTCAGACGTATGCAACTGTTACCAACTACCCAGACCTGCAACCAAGAGGCATCTAACTGCAACTTGACTGTGCTACACCTGCAGCTAAATTGCTGTCAACCTGCATGATTCTGCCTGTTAATACTACACAGTCTTTAGGTCCTAACCTTGTAATACCTAACTGTATATGCTGCGGTCTTAGGACCAAACCCTGTATTAGCTAAACTATGTCAAGTGTGTATTGCTGCTGCATGTACTTGTCCTGTGTGATCCACTATGTAACCCCCAGGTCGCATCTGGAAATGAGCGGTCCTTGCTCAGTATGCTTGCCTGGTAAAGCTCTTAAATAAATAAATAAAATTTCAGTCACAGTAGTAACAGGATCGATGTTAGTATTCCTACCGTATTTCTCAGTGGGCTTTGCTGACACTCGGGCACCGTACCGGAACTGTTTGTACTTCCTTATTCGACGAATGTAGAGTGCAAATTAAAAAATGAGGAAAAAGCACAGAATTATGCCCTGTGCTACAGTGAACTCGGTAGCACCCTTCTAAGATATGTTACAGCACCTAATTCAGAGAACCTTTGATGTTCATCTTTAACAATCCCATTTCATGTCATGTTTTTGTATTATGTGATCAGGCTTACCTTGATTATATGTAAATCTACCACATGGTGTGGATCCAAAGTATGTCTAGCAGCACCCGCACTATTTCTGGTTTCTTCACGCTTTATTATAAGCTTCCTGCTGTAAATGCTTAGGAGGCATAGAGGCCCTTGCTACACAGGGTGGGCAGGGTTAGGGAAGACTGAATAGGCCTTGCTGTCCTTTTCTGACCACAAAATCTGTTTCTAAAAAGCAAATGAAGGGGCAGTGCATGTCAATAACAGACGAACTGACTTATGGCAAAACAGTGTTGTCTCTTCCCTTCGGAACCCAACACAGCAAGCCCAACAAAGATCTTTGCAGATCTGTTAGGGAAAATCAAAAGAAATCATAAAATCTTTGTTGGATACAGTGCTGGTCTTGTTTGTATGTTTTGACCAGGACAGGCCCATGGAGCTGTGACAGCTTGATTTCAGGTACGTTCTGGGCCTGGGTTACATAGACTGTTTTATTGATACGGGGAATGTTGGCCAGAACACGGGAGAAACCTACTGTTGCGCTAACCTCCTTCTGGACATCTACCAAGGATGGGCAGAAGGGACCTCTGTTTAACATGTGATCAGAAGGACAACCTCCTCCAAGAGTGCAGGCCACTAGTGAAGCACCACAGAATGCATGACTGTCTTCCTGATGCAACAATGAATGAAAACATTTTAAATAACTAGTAGTGCTGCCTTTGTCCCCATTTGATCTCATCATCCTGCTGCCAGTGACTTACAGGGATAGATGTCGTTTATGCAAAATGCCAAAAAGGCTTTGAAAATAGGGTCCATACTGTACAAGAGTATTTATATAAAAAAAATGGCTTCCTTCGGAGTGTAGTAGTTCACATGATTTAATTTATTTTAGAAGGGAAAGTTCAGGTTCATTTCATAGAGATCAAATAAAACAAAAGAGGAAATGTGGTGTGGTACTTTGGGGGCTCTCTGTCACTATAGGAAAGTTATTCCGCACCAGCATAAGGAAAGTGAAAGAAGGAAACACCAAAGTCGCGTGATGTCCCCTCTAGAGTGTGTGTATATTCTCTATGGTTTATTTTTCTTCTGACGTTTTAATTGTTCGGGGGCACCAGGTAATGAAACCCAAGGTACTCCCACTGAGTTGATGGGACAGAGATCATAGGACCGACTCCATGGGTGCTTGGGTGCTCAAGCACCCACAAAATTAACTTAAGCACCCTCAATTTTTTTAAAGGGTAACCTGCAAAAAAGGATTACTAGGAAACCTGGTCACTGGAAGAATATTACCTACTGGCAGTAAGTGCCCTCAGAGTTTCAGAAAAGTTGGCATTCCTGACATAGATCCTGATGGGCCAGTGATCCCCTCCTTTCTTTCCTAAATTTATTTGTTCATAAATTACTGTTCAGCTTAAGGGTATTTATATTTTTTTATTATAATGCAATATTAATAGTATTGTTAGACAAACTGCAAAATAGTGTGCTCTTGAATTTTACAGTAAGCAGATTTGGTTCTGTTTGTTAAAGGAATAATTGGTTGTACCTTTCCCCCATGCTTTAGGCTTATATGAACTATCGTCGGAAGAGCACAGTGGGATGGAGCATTGGAAATGTCCTGTTAGATTTCACTGGGGGAAGCTTCAGCTTACTTCAGATGTTTTTGCAGTCCTACAACAATGGTAAGCAGGCCGGCCAGAATAAGTACACTGGTTTCAATACCACAAAAAAAAAAAACACACTTGTCAAGACAACTAGGAAAGTGTAGTACATTTTGATTTGCTGGCACTCTGAGAAAAATGTTGCCATTTTAATTTGATCGCATTTATCAAAACAAAGCCATTACCTTTAGACCAGACTAAACACCATCTGCTTTGTTATAAATAACCAGATAGACAGTTTAGTTTTTTAAGCTGCATTACCTCTTTGCCTAGAGGTACATTAAATCATGAATTGTTTTGTCCACAAAATTTACATCTGAATAAAGCTGTCCTATTTTAAGAGGCTGAGAAAAGGGGGAAAAAAAACAAAACAAAATGCCAGATGTGGCCAAGTTTCTTTACAAAGGGGAAATAATTAAAGCAGCAGTGCAATGAAAAATTATTTTCCATAAAAGCTAGTTTCAGGTGCAGTTAAGAAAAATATTAGCATACCAGTCAGATGTACTTATCTAGGTACCTCCTATGCTGTGCACCGTGACACTTTTTTAAATTGTTTCTGTCCTAACCCTTGCCAGGTCTACAATGCTATTTTTATGGAAAATGTGACTGCCATCTTTTTTCTTGATGGGAAAAAAACTCAAAACATTTATAAAATACTCAAATTTTGATGGAATTTGAAAATTGTACCACCAAATTAAACCTGAAGATGGCTGGAATCTTTTATAGTGGAAAAAATGTAGGGTCAAATGTTTGCCTTATTTTGTTGCACTGCTGCTTTAAATTACTATTTAAAAATGAAAGTTTCACTTTGGCAAAATAGGACAACCACTTTAATTCAGATAGAAGACAGAGTTAAATATTTTTCATTATTACTCGTGTTCTAGTTGTCAGTCTGTGAAAAAATAAATACTAGCTGTCAGTACCTAGTTTCAATTATCTCTAGGAGAGGCATGGTTTAAAAATTAATATTGGAATAAAAAACATCTGGAGTTTTTATTTGAGCAGGACCTTAGAGAGAGTTAGCTGTCGGCTGTTGTGGTTGCCCTGACGTGCCACTGGCCCTAATCATTTGAATCCATTGATCCACAGAATCCTGTGGTTTTTCCAGATTTGCTTTTGGGAGTTGATACAAATTTTCAGTAAATGGTAGACTCTCGTGTTGTACCTTCTGACACAAAAACAGGAAAAGCCCATGAAAAAAAAAAAAAAAAGAAAAAGAGGGACACCCTGCAGAGATCGGCAAATCCAGTAGTCTGATACCCGAAATAAACTCATTTTTACACGAACATACAAAGAAGGCCATTTGGTGGTCTATGTAATCTGCTCATATTGCAGGGTCCACAGCTTGAGCTGCTCCCCTCCATCCTCCCTTCCCATGATCCTTACCTTCCCCCATCCCAGCCTCTCTTGAAGCTGCCTACCATCTTCAACAAGACCACCTCTTCCGGTACTACATTCCAAGTGTCCACCACCCTCTCTGTGAAGAAGTGCTGCCTCCTATACCTCCCCCCTTCCAGCTTAAGACACCGCACCCCCCCCATGTTATGGTTGCCACTTAACTTAGAGACCCTCCTTATTCACCTTGTTTTTCCCTTTCAAGTACTTGAAGGTCTCAGTCATGTCCCCCCTCCATTTCCTGTCCTCTAGGGAGTACATGTTCAGAGCCCTCAACCTCTGCTTGTATGCCTCGCCCTGCTAACCCATTTTCATCTTTTGGACCTTCTTCAGTAGGTAAATCATCTTTTTGAGGTGTGGGCACCAGTACTGAACTCCATACTCTAGCTGTGACCTTACCAGTGATCTGTACAAGGACAGTATAACCTCCTCTTTGCTACTACTGATCCCCCTAGCTATGCATTCCAGCATCTTGTTTGCCCTTGATGCTGCTTTATTGCACAGCGTGGAGTGCTTCAGGTCACTAGTGATCATCATTCCCAGGTCCTTCTCCTCCTCTGCTGCAGATACCTGGACTCCACCCAGGTAGTACTCCATCCTGGGATTTTTGGCTCCAGTGTGCATAACTTTGCATTTCTTGGCATTGAAGCCAAGCTGCCAGATCCCGGACCACCTCCATAACTTTTCCAGATCGTCCTGTAGGTCCTGTATCCCTTCAGCTGTGTTTACTCTCCCACAGAGCTTGGAGTTGTCCACGATTAGGCACATTTTGCCCTTAAAGCCATCTCCAGTGTCACTAATGAAGACATTGAACAACACGGGCTCCATCACTGAGCCCTGTGGGACCCCTCTGGTGACCTCTCTAATGCCAGATAACCCCACGCACACACAACCGCCTTCTGGGTTTTGTCCCTCAGGCAGTTTTCCACCCATCTGGTCATCTTCTCCCCAACCCCGAGATCCATCAACTTCCTGTTCACCCTTTTGTGAGGCACAGAGTCAAAGGCCTTGCTGAAATCCAGATAGGGGCCAAGCAGTTGACATCCTCTATCTACTGTCTTAGTGACCCATTCAAAGAAATCAATTGGATTCATTTGACACAACCTCCCCACCATGAATCCATGCTGCCTGGAATTCTGGAGACCATGCTCCTCTAGATATTCTACCAACTTTTTCTTAAATATGATTTCCATGAGCTTGCACATGACTGAGGTCAGACTGACTAGTCTGTAATTCCCTGGGTCATCCTTGGGACCACTTTTGTGGAGAGGCACCACATGTGCTGTTCTCCAGTACCATGCCTGACTTCAGTTCCCTTGGATGTACTCTGTCTGGGCCTGGTGATTTATGAACCGGAACACCATTTCTGCTTCTCCCACAAACTCAATGAACAACTTTGATATTGTTTCTTTGGCACCTGGCCAAAATTGTCAAGGGTTTTATTTTGGCTGTAGCTGCAGCATTACATCTGGAAGCCCTTCTTTTCCTGTAGTAACCTCTTTGTGACTGGCACTCATGGGGGCATAAAGAGACATAGGCTCTTGGGAAGTATCCCCTGCCTCCCCTTCCACAGGACTTGTAGGAGGTATCCTCCTTTTCTCTGTCATTGTTTCTTTTTGAAAGTTTTGAATTCATCCACTTTTTTTCATGTAGGCCTCTGTTTTGTCACCAAATAATGAATTTCTCTCAAAGGACAAATCTGTGGCCTTGTTTTTAGTGTCCTGAGAAAGGATGGTAGTCCTTATCCAGGAAAATCTTTTTAAGGACAAGCACGAGCCAAAACTCTAGCAGTACTGTCATTATGTACACCACAGTGTGGAAATTATATTTTGAGGCATCTAGGGCTGATCTTGAAGTGGCAATCGGGTCTTGTGCCAGTTCACCATCGGCTGTTCTGTCTGACCCGTGCCAGAATTGTGTTTGAGTGCTTTCTGGTAGTGTGCTGAATAAGTTGCCTGCCTGATAAGCTGTAGCATAAAGCTCTTGGGCCATAGTATCCAATTTTTTTTTAGTTCTTTTCAAGGGGCTACATGAATAGTGATGTTTGCTGTCTCACAAGCAGCAGCCTGGACTACTCCATGATAATCAGGATGGGCGTACAGGCATTACACTCCCTGCTTTGTCCACCGGATATTTTCTTACCTATGGGTGCAGACATGATTTTTGTCATGGTCTTCTTAAGTGGTTTATGTATGGGAAGTACCATTCTGCTTGGTGGAACTACTCCCAGCATGTCCATAAGAACCATTATCCTCTTCATCCTCCTCTGTCAGTGGGGGAATGTTGAGGGTATCTACAGATTTTACTTCGAGAGGGTTTCTTCAGTAGGTGATCACATATAGGACTGGTACCACCTAGCGTTGGGCCGCATGGCAGACTTTTCTAGCAATACCTGACGGGGAACGCCCATCTGACATCATGTGACTAGCATCAGCGTGACCATATATAGTGGGTGGTCCCCGTGCCTGCCCTCCAGTTCTTTCCCACCGTTGCCTCGTGTGAGTTGGATTGCAGACTTCCAGTTAGTGATCGTCGTGAAAGTGTCACTGTGTCCACGATTGTGTCGGTTTATCCCTCACTGCTTTTTCTCAAATTTCATGTTGTTCCTTATGTCTTCACCCAAGAAGTGCTCGTCCTGTGGCACGCAGATCCCGCACAAAAACAGTCACTCCAAGTGTGTCCTCTGTCTTGGCCTGGACCATCCAGTCTCCTCCTGCCCAGTGTGTCAATCCTTTAACCAGGCCACAGAAAAGAGAAGACAGCAGGCTTTGGAGGCCCATTTGCTAAAAGCCCACCTGGCATCCTTAGAGAAGAAAATAGATAGTCTCCAGGATTCGTCTGAAAAATCTTCTCCTTCAAAAAAGCTCAAGGAGAAATCTAAGGAGCGGGCTCACTCCACAGATGACACCAGGCCCTCGACGAGCAAGGCCCAGCTGCTGCCTAGAAAACCGGACAGTAAGTCGGACAAAACTTCGGATAAGTCGGCCGTCGGGCCCCTCTGGTGACCGTGCCGCCTAGGCCGATAAGTCGGCTCCGGGGACCGCGCGACTGCCGGTTAAGTCAGCTCCCCCAGCTGGGGGCAGTTGCCCAGCTCCAGTCGATAAGTCAGCCGGGGGCTCCTTCCCTGACCGCTAAGTCAGCCATCCCTGACAACCGCACAGGCTCGGTACCCCTGTGGGAGCCTCACGGAGCCTCACCCGATGTCTGGTTGGGCCAGAGGAAGAAAGCCCCTCTCTCCCTCCTCCTTCACCTGTGCCCTCCAGTTCCCCAGCGGGCACGTCCAGCGATGCCAGAGGAGAGCCCATCGACCCCGTCGAAACTTTGGGGTCCAGAAGAAGGAGGCTCCTCCCTGGCCTACTGGCCGTACAGTGGAAGCCCCTCCTCCAACGTGCGATCCCAATGACAGTCCCTCAGCCAGGACCAGCCTTTTTCCCCCCCAACGCCAGGGCCCCTTTGTCCGGTTCCGATGCCAGCCCCTCTGCTGGATCCCTTTCCAGTGCCGGATCGGGTGGCACCTGTTCCATCGTGTCTGCGGACTTGGGCTGTCATAACGCTGGACCCTCCACCAATATACACAACGGCGGCGGGTCCAACGTGGGTTTCCCCGATGCCAGATCTGATGACTGGGATTATACCAGACCCCGAACTGCCCCACATTACCCACTCGGGTATCCGGGAATCACTACCCGGGGGTCCCACTCTGCACTGGAGGCATCCTGGACAGTTCTATCCTGGATTTAAGCCCTACTCCCACTATATGGGGTTCCAGGGCTACTATCCATCACCGGTCATCTTCCCCCCCCCCCCGGAGTTCAAGACCTTGATACAGTCTTAGTGACAGGGGGCTAGGTTGGAGCTGGTCTCTGACCTGGAAACTAGGCTCCCACAACCGCAGCTTCCTAGTTTCCCTTCCCCGACCAGTTTGTCGCTGACCACTGTCCACATCTCGGGGAAGACCCGGCATGACGTTTCCCTTTCCGGACTACAGACGCCATCCTGTTGAGGAGGCAGACAATGATGATGACAACATAGAGGGGAGGGAAGATTCCTTGGAGGAGGAGGAGATCATGGAGGATCCTGAGGAACCGAAAGGTAAGGCCTCGCCGAAGTCTCCACCGGAGGACCCTTCCTTCTCAGACCTCTTGAGGGCCTTGAAAGATTACTTCCGACTGGAAGGAACAGGATCCCATAAGGCAGAGACTCGTGGAACACCTAGACTTAGAGTCTCTGTCTCCCATCCCGATTCCTCCATGAATGGCATCTCATCAAGACCTCACCACGACCATCTGGCAGATGCCTCATTCAATTCTGGCTGTCCCCAAGTGGGAAGACAGGCTCTATCGGGCGCCGAGGGATCCCCCTTCTTAAAGACTTATCCCAAGGCTGACTCTGTAGTCATCTCTGCGGCTCCTGGTCGCTCTTTAGCACCCAAGCGCATGAGCACTACTCCAGACAAAGAGTCGAGGCAGATGGACCAGTTCAGGAAGAAAATATATTAATCAACCATGTGCGCCCTCCGGTCCCTCAGTTATGTGGCCCATATGGTGTCCTATCAAAAGGTAATTATGGCCAGGCTGGAGGCAAAGGTCTAGTCCATGGACCCCTCGCCTTTGAAGGAGGGACCTGCCAATGATCTCCGCCTCTCCAACATCTCCTGTAGGCATACTTTACATGCCACTTACGATTCTGTCGAGTCTGTGGCCCGTACCTCAGCAACTGACGCCTCCTTAGATGGCACTCCTGGCTTCGCCTCCGACTCGCCAACGAGGTCCAGTCGGAGATTCAGGATGCTCCTTTTAAGGGCTCAGTCCTTTTTGGTGGGGACACTAAGGATATTATAACAGACCTACAGGACAAGTTGCTCTTAAGTCTGTTAGGTCGATGTACTGATCAGGCTCCCAGCAGCAGCAGCCACCCTTTCAGGAAAGAACGCTCTGGCGTGCCTCCGAGGGAAGCGTAAGGCCACGGCTACAGCTACCCCTCCTGCCTCCAAAAATCAGACATGTTCAGGAGGTCCTCCCCCTGCACGCCCCGCCACTTCTTGACTCCCTGGCCCCACTGCCTCCTCAGTCTCATGACAGTGAGCAGGTGGGGGAGGTTCACCTGCCACGTGCATGAGTGGAGGGCGCTCACCTCCAACAAGTGGGTCCTGCAACTAGTGACCATCGGACACACCATAGAGCTTCTGGAGATTACCCCAGAAACTCCACCACAGAAGTCCTCTTACTCTCGGGACCAGGACCTTCTCGTTCATGAGGAGGTAAATTCGCTCTTGCTCAAGGAAGCGATCAAGCACATCCCCTTAGGGGAAAGGGATTTTACTCTCACTTTTTCCTGGTTCCAAAAAGACCGGGGACTTCAGACCCATACTCTACCTAAGTAGGCTCAATCAGTTCGTCAAGTACAAGAAATTTCTAATGCTGACGCTCCAGGGCCTTCTCCCTCTCCTCATGGAGAATCATTGGCTCTGTGCCCTGGATTTGCAGGATGCTTACCTGCACATTCCCATTTTCCCCAGTCACCAACAATTCCTGCAATTTCGTTTCCAAATGGAACACTTTCAGTTTTGGGCGCTCCCCTTTGGCCTGTCTTCGGCACCACGGGTCTTTACCAAGTGCCTGGCAGTGGTCGTAGCGTTCCTGCACCGCAGGGGTATTGAGGTCTTCCCTTATCTGGATGACTGGCTGATTTCAGCTCCATCCAGGGATTCATTGCTGGAGGCTCTTTCTTTTACCCTGGACCTATTCCCACCGACTCAGGATCACAGTCAACATTCCCAAGTCATCCCTTATCCCTGCTCAGAAACTTCAGTGTATTGGGGCAGTCCTGGATATGGTCCAGTGCAGAGCCTTCCTTCCTCCAGACAGGGTGGAGACCCTGATCAGTCAGGCCTCCAAAGTGGCCTTCCTTAGGTCCATCCTGGCTCAGGAAGTCCTTTGCCTTTTGGGCCTGATGGTGGCCTCCATCACTACCGTTCCCCCAGCAAGACTTCACATGAGGATTACTCAGTGGTCATTGCGGGTGCAGTGGGATCAGCTCCTGGATAACCTGGACCATCCGGTCCTGGTCTTCTCTGCAGTTCAAAAGGATTTACATTGATGGACAGATGCTCGCAATTTTTCCTTGGGGCTTCAGTTTTGGAATCCTGCACCAGCAGCCACCCTCACCACGAATGCCTTGAATATGGGGTGGGGTGCTCACCTCGGGGAACATCAAGCCCAGGGACTGTGGTCCAGCTTGGAGACTTCTCTCCATATCAATATTCTGGAGCTGAGGGCGGTCCTGTACACATTACAGGCCTTTCAGACCCTCCTTCCAAAGGGAACACAGCTAATCCAAATGGACAGTATGTTGGTAGTTTGGTATGTCAACAAACAAGGAGGAACCCAGTCATACCCTCTATGCAGGAGGCGACGCGGGTGTGGAACTGGGCAGTCCAGCGCACCATCTGGTCCTTGTGGCCGTGCACGTTCCAGGCATTCTCAGTGCCCTGGCAGACAGTCTCAGCAGATCTCGGACCCTAGCTCACGAATGGGGACTGCATCAGGAAGTGGCGGAATCCATCTTCCAAAATTGGGGGCATCCAAAAATAGACCTCTTTGCCTCCCAATCCAGTGCAAAACTTCCCAAATTTTGCTCGCTCGTTCCACAGCAAGATGTTTTTTGGAGCAATGCATTGTCTCCATCTTGGACAGGGAAATTTTTGTACACTTTCCCTCCATTTCTCATTCTGCAGAGGCGTCTTCTCAAGCTTCATGCGGAGAGGGCAAGGATGATACTCATCGCTCCTCTCTGGCCAAGACAGATCTGGTTTCCGCTGCTACAGCAGCTTTCCAGAGAACCACCGGTTCCACTTCCAGTGACTCATGACCTCCTGACTCAGAATCAAGGCCATCTGCTTCATCCGGGGCTCCTGCAGACATAGCGATTTCCCACTTTGGGGTTTCTTCCAGGGTTGCTCAAGTCCTCAAGAAAAAATTACCTTCGTAATTGTGTTTCTTCTAATGAAGTCTTGCTGTATTCTGACAAATGCAGTTAGCCCCAGCCTTTAAACTGCCCCAGAGAACAAAGGGTTAACTTTCTATGCAGAGCATAGAATGCTGAGCTCGAGCTCGGTTGAGGTCTCTGTCTGGAGTCCTTTGAAATCCAACCGTCAGATTCTTACGAGCAAAAACTCACTAATCTATGTGAAAATTGGAACATTTTTACTAGCCAACTGGCAACAAAAAGTTTGGGATTCCCAAAGGAAGCCTCAAGTCAGGAAACCCAAAACTAAAAAACAATCCAAATAAGAATAATAATAAAACAAACACCCAAACAAAAAGAAGAGGGTGTAAAAGGAGCACCTCTGAGGTGCAACACTGCACCTGCCCGCCCACTTCCCAAAACAGGTTCTGAGAGGGGAGGCAGGGAGGGAGCTCAGAATATAGCAAGACTCCATTAGAAGAAACATAATTACTAAGGTGAGTAATTTTTTTCTTCAAACAATATGAAGTCTTGCAGTATTCTGACTATTGCAGACTACCAAGCAGTACTTCTATGGAGGAGGGACAGAACCTGCTTTGGGAATAGGCTCTGAAGTACTGCTGTGCTAAACTGAGCATCACTCCTAGCCTGGATATCCAGAGAGTAATGCTTGGTAAAGGTATGGACTGTTTTCCAGGTGGCTGCTTGACAAATTTCTAAGAGAGGAATATCACAGGAAGCAGCTGTACCTCTGGTGGAGTGAGCCCTCAGGCCTGAGGGTGGAATCTTTCCAAGTTTCTCATAGCAGAATTGTATATAAGACACAATCCACCTAGCAATCTTTCTCTTGGCAGGTTTGCCCTTTCCCACTTCTCCATAAGTGAGGAACAGCTGGAAGGAATCAAACCTGTGACCCTTGGTATGCTCTATATAGTAGCTAAGGGTCCTTTTAACATCTAAACTGTGTAGTCTCCTCTCTCCTGAAGAGGAATGATCAGTGAAGACAACAGGGAGAGACATAGACTGATTCAGGTGGAAATCTGAAACCACTTTGGGCAAGAACCTTCTATTGGTTCTAAAGACCACTTTATCCCTATGAAAGGAGTTAAAATCAGGTTCCACTGACAGGGTTTGCAGTTCACTGATACATCTGGCACAGGTAATGGCTACTAAGAACACAGTTTTCCAAGTCAAGTAATTAAACTCTACTGAAGACATAGGCTCAAATGGAGATTGCATTAATTGAGCAATGCAAACATTTAAATCCCAGGCAGGAGCAGGGTCTCTAAATGGGGGATTGGTATGAAGCAATCCCTTGAAAAATTTACAGAACACAGGATGAGATGATAGTGAGGAAGACTTCCCCACTGACAGAAAAGCAGAGACAGCTGACAAGTGTACCTTGAGAGTAGCTGGTCTGAGGCCTAGACCATCAAGATAGACCATATAATCCAGAACTGTAGGCAGTTCAGCAGTGTCTGGGGAAATATGCTGGTTGGAACACCAAATGCTGAACCTCTTCCATTTGGAGTTATAGGTCTTTCTAGTGGCAGGCTTCGAGAGGCTTTGAGGATATAACCCCTTGAGACAGATGCAAATGTGCATATTCTAACTCTTCAATAGTCATGCCTTGAGATTGAGAGAGTGAAGACTGGGGTACCAAATCCTTCCCTGAGAGGAGGTTAACGGGTTGTAATTCCTGGGAAGAGACCGGGGATGGGGGAGATGGACTGCTAGGGGCAGCAGCAGGAGGTACCAAGGCTGTCTGGCCCAGTCTGGAGTAATCAAAATCACTTTGCAAGGTTGTGACCTTATCTTGACTAAAACTTTGAACAGTAGAGGAAAGGAAGGGAAAGCATACAGAAATTTCCCTTCCCAGTTCAGAATCGGAGCATCCAGAAGGACTGAGCCAATGACTGGGCGTCTGCAACAAAAGAGAGGAAGTTGGTGATTGTCTGGAGTGCCCCACCTTGAAAATAAAATCACCTTCAAGACCAGAGGGTCCAGGGATGATTCGTGATGGCTCTGTGAGATCCTGTTCGGTGCATCTGCTAGCACATTGCCTTCCCTGAAAGGTGGACTGCTATCAGAGAGGTTTGCAGGGAATAAGCCAGGGACCACAACTTCATGGCTTCTGTGCACAAGGCCATAGACCGCGTGCCTCCCTGCTTGTTGATGTACCACATGGTGGTGGTGGTGTCTGTTCTGACTTGAACCACCTTGTTCTGCACTGACTGAGAAAAAGCTTGCAGGGCCAGAAAAACTGCCCTGAGCTCTAAGAGATTTATATGGAGAAGGGATTCCTGAGGGGACCACAGTCCCTGGGCAGTGACGGCCCCCAGATGGGCTCCCCAGCCCAGGAGGGAAGCATCCATGGTAAGGATCAATGAATGAGACTGAGTGGCAAATGGGACCCCTTGCTTTGAATTTTCCTGATCCTGCCACCATTGAAGGGCTTGGATCAGGGTCTGAGTCACTGGGATCAGTTTGGTAAGGGAATCCTTCTTTTGGGACCAAAAGGCCCTCAGATGGAACTGAATGTCACTCATCTGGAATCTTGCCCCTTGGACCACTGCTGTAGAAGCTGCCATGTGGCCCAAGAGCTGGAGGAAATGCCTTGCTGGTCGAGACACCTGAAGGAAGAAGCCAGTTCTATGAGAACTCTTGCCCTTTCCAGGGGAAGAAAGGCTCTTGCTTTGACAGTATCCAGCTCAGCCACTATAATGGTAAGGAGCTGCACTGGCTCGAGAAATGACTTGGGGAAAGTTGAGAAGAAATCCTAGAGAAGTGAGCACTTGCTGGGTCACTTGCAGGTCTGACTTGACTTGGTCTGGGGACTGGCCCACTATGAGCCAGTCTTCCAGATATGGAAAAATGGAAATCTTTTGCCTTCTTAGAAAGGCAGTGACTACTGCCAGGCACTTTGTGAAAACCCTTGGGGCTGAAGTTAGACCAAAGGGCATTGCTTTGAACTGATAGTAGCCTGAGGGCAACTTGAACCTGAGGTACTTTCTGTGGGAGCACCTGATGGGAATGTGAAAATGGGCATCCTTCAGGTCCAGGGAGGCGCACCTGATGGGAATGTAAAAAATAGGAATCCTTTAGGTCCAGGGAGGCTAGCCAGTCCCCTGGCCTTAGAGAGGGAAGAATTATTCCCAGAGTTACCATCTTGAACTTTGGTTTCAAAAGATGTTTGTTCAGGTATCTTAGGTCTAGGATGGGTCGCCACTCTCCTGTCTTTTTTGGGGTAAGGAAGTACCTGGAGTACAGACCTTTGCCCCTGTGTAGGGAACACTCTCTCTCTCTGTATCTCTATGTTTCCTAAGGCCAGAAGAGATGAAACCTCTGCCTCTAGGGCAAGGGTTTCTGAGAGACCTGCAGGTGAAAAAGATCTGGCTCTCATCTTCGGAAATTGTTTGAAGCTGAGACCCAGTCCCTGGCTTACTACTTCCAGGACCCACTTGTCTGAGGTAATAGACATCCAGTCCTGGACAAGGTAAGGCAGCCTGCCCCCTGCTGGAATAGGAGAGTCGACCCGGGCAGATCCATCAGGGTGTCTGCTTGGCAGGGGCCTTAGTCTGAGGAGTGGATGCAGCCCTGCTCATCCCTCTTCTGCCTGTCCCTCTGAAGAACCCCCTCTGTGAAAAGGGAGAAGAGGCCTGTGCTTGGTAAAAAGGCCTGCCCCTGCCCCTAGACTGCTGCCTTTGAGGAGTTGCCTGCCTCTCCTTGGCCTGAGCACTCCTGTAAGTGGTCCTATACTAGTCCATTTTCTTCATGTAATTGTCTGCTCCCCAAACAGAGAATTACCCACTACAGGAAAATCCATGGCTTTAGCCTGGGTGTCCTGTGAGAGGCTAGTACATCTGAGCCAAGCCATTCTCCGAAGAGCCACAGATGTAGCCATGACTCTTGACACATCATTGGAGTCTACAGCAGCATGAAACTGTACTTTTGATGCCTCAGTCCCATCTGCAGCCACCTCCTCTAGCTCCTTGGTTAGCTGGGGGAGGCCTGTTTAGCCAGTGCCAGTACAGTGTCCCACCTGGACTTCTGGTACCTGGCTACATAGGCCATATAATTCACCTGCCTGAGTCCCAAGGAAGATGCCATGTACTGTTTTTTTTTTTTTTTTGCCATGGCATCAATCTTCCTGGAGTCTTTGGGGGGTGTGAAGCCAAGGGAATGTTTGCCTTGTCACAAGCAGCAGCCTACACTACCCCAACATGGCTGCATTGCTGGTATAAAAACTCTGTATCTGAGCCTGATAGTGTGTACCTCTTGTCCATCCTTTTGTCAACAGGGGGTACAGAATTGGGAGACTTCAGGATTTTTTGTCTGTTTCCCAAAGGATTTGTGAAAGGGAATAGACAGTCTCCTGGACTCTGGGATGTCCATCATTTCCACATAATCAGGCTCCTCTTGATCCTTCATTGCCTTCTCCATAGGAAGCTGGAGGGTTTCAGCCACCTTTCTGTAAAACAGAAAATGGGAAGGGGACTCAGAAAGCCTAGGAGGGGATACACCAGAAGGTCTGTCTGGGGAGATGTCCGGTTCCACAGGCACATCCAGACTTTCACCATCATCTTCAAACTCAGGTTCATAAAAATCTTCAGGGGTATAATCTTGAACAGGGGGAACAGACCGAACCGAACCCCTGTGAAAAGGTGCCGGATCGGTCGGAACCGGGCGAAGTGATTCCACAATTTGAATCGCTGTATTTCCTTGGTAGTCGGAACATGAACCTCTGGATCCAACCAGTCGATTTTTCTTTATGCTTCCTTTTATAGGAACCGACCTTCAGGATCGGCTTCCTCTTGCACGAAGAAGTATCGCTGTGGTCAAAGGGCACTCTTGGTTCCGTCGGAACCAAACCGGGCTGGCCATCCGGGTCAGCGGACTTCTCTGCCTCCTTTTCCCTCGGTCTACCTAGTCTCTTTTCAAGGGTAGATTTTGGAAAATGTTTACAAATTTGGCAGTCTAAATTGACATGTTCAACTCCAGACAATAAACACAGGTGGTGTGAGGGTCGGCCTTAGCAAAGACCTCCCCACTCTCACTGCAGTGTTGAAACCCAGTGGGCCCAGTTTTTTTCTTGGGTTTCTCAGACATGGCCAACCTAGACAAACTTATGCTTTTTATGGCAACCACCAGGCAAGACTCCCTAATCGGTTCCTAACCGTGTCACAGGTGTTGGGGGGGAAAAAAACGCTCAAAATATTTTTTTTTTTTTTTTTAAGAACCGATAAGGACCAGTAACCACACTCTAAAGTAAAACACAAGGATTCAATACAAATGATCGGTTCAGCCGAACCGATCTAACACTTTACAATTTGCACACAGAAAAAAGAACAAAACCTATCTAGTACTCACGGTACCACAGACAGAGACTTAACCGAGTATGCAGAAATAATTTTGGTTAAAAACCGACAACTTAACCGAGACTTTAATCAACTTTCGAACCGAGCTGAAGGAGAAATCTCTGGAGTGACTGTTTAGTGAGGCGGAGTAAAGAATCTGACGGTTGGATTTCAAAGGACTTCAGACAGAGACCTCAACCGAGCTCAAGCTCAGCATTCTATGCTCTGCATAGAAAGTTAACCCTTTGTTCTCCGGGGCAGTTTAAAGGCTGGGGCTAACTACAATAGAATACAGCAAGACTTCATATTGTTTGAAAACCTTCAACTCGTTCCACTTACGCTATGAAGTGGAAACGGTTTTCCATCTGGGCAACCGCTAAGGGCTGGAACTCCTTCTCTTGCTCAGCCCCGCAAGTCATGGAATACCTCCTTCACTTATCGGACTCCAGTCTGTCTTATTTCTGCGCTTACCGTGAGCTAGTGGATGGTAAGCCCGTGGCTCAGCTGAAAGTCTCAAAAACCTTTCTGAAAAGGATTCTTCATCTGACACCCCCCATCCACAGGCCAACTCTACTTTGAGACTTGAACTTCGTCCTGGAAAAGCTCACCCTTCTCATTTCGAACCGGCTATGAACTGTGATTTGCGCTTCCTGTCCTGGAAGGTGCTTTTTCTTGTGGCCATCACATCAGCCTGAAGGATTTCGGAGCTTCACACTCTAGTCTGCAAGGTGCCATACTTGATTTTCCCATCGGGACTGTGCGGTCCTCAGAACTCATCTGAGGTTTCTCCCCAAGGTGGTATTGGAAGCCATACTGAACCAGTCACAGCTTCTGGTGTATTACCCATCCCCCTCTAACAGAGGTAAGGCACTCCTTCACATGATAAATGTCCATCGGATTCTCTGGTGTTATACCCACTGGACCAAAGAGTTTTGCTCTTTTGACCAGTTTGTCTCCTTTGCCTCGAGATCGAAGGGCAAACTGGTTTCTAAGCAGGGTCTTTCCAAATGGTTAGGCAACTGTATTCGGTACTGTTACCAAAAGTATGATAAGCCTCTGCCGGGTACCATCAGAGGTCATTCTACTAGGGGCATGGCTGCCTCCACGACCTTCCTACAGCTGACATTTATGCTGCCGCTACTTGGAATTCTGTCCATACCTTTACCAAACATTACAGTCTGGACATTGCTTCTAGGTGGAGGGCTGGCTTTAGCCTAGCCGTCCTGCAGGGTCCTCTGTCCTAGACTGGGTCCTTTCTGGATATCAGTCTTTCTGTTGGAGTTACTTTTTCCTCCTCCCTAGTTTCTCCTTGGAGGGACTGCTTGGGACTCTGTCCTATATGTGATGATCTACTGAAGGAACCCTCTCGAAGTAAGATAGTACAGTTATGTAGGAACTTATCGTAACAAATCTTCGAGAGAGGTTCCTTCAGTAGGTCATATTTTTCCCTCCTTTCCCACATTTTATGTTTTACAGGGACTCCAAATCGTGTTCACTCCTACTGTCAGGCCTCTTCCTGGCTCCGGCGGGAGAACTGGAGGGCGGGCATGGGGACTGCCCACTATATACAGTCACACTGACGTCAGTCACGTGAAGTCGCGTGGGCAGTCCCCCATCAGGTATTGCTAGAAAAGTCTGCTGTGCGGCCCGACGCCAGGTGGCGCCAGTCCTATATGTGATGACCTACTAAAGGAACCCCTCTCGAAGATCTACTGTTACGGTAACTTCCTACGTAACTGTACTTTTGTCTGACAAATGAGGAAAAGTTCATTCATTATGCCTTGAAGGAGGTTCGAAATTTTGCTCAGATGTACTCTTCAATTCCATGGAGTCACCGTCCTCAATTTGTACATAATGCTTTTCTTGCTCCACAGAGAGATATAGGTTGTAGCCTGAGCTGAGGGGGGTTGCGCAGCTATCTTAACATTTCCCATGGCCAGGATTACCTGGAAAATGCCAGATTTTTGGTATGTCCCCTAATAAGGGCATTTTATGTGTGCCATCTGCCTGCACCTTTGTCTGTTTAGGAGGAGTGGCAGTTACATTTTCTTTTTTCTTTTTTTAGCAGACACTGTTGCCAGGGTCTGTGCTGAGGCCATTTTATTTATATTTTTGCTATCACTGGAATCAGGGTTCTCCTTTTTGGACACCCTGATATCTGAACCATCCTTACCAAGCCTATCCGATGGCTCTGCAGCTTTACTTTTTTTTTCTTGTGACCTTTAACATTATTCGCTGCTGCACATAAGGAGGTGGACCTTCCTTTCTGATGCGTGCTTTCCATCATCGTTCAGAATTCCTTTTTTTTTTTTTTTTTTTTTATTTTTTTTTATTTTTAGGTGACACAGAGGCAGACTGAGAAGGCATGCTTTTTTTATTTTCACCCTTTTTAATGAGGGTTTTGGGCCAAAAATGTGACAGGACTTACCATTTGTAAAGTCTTATTGTGGATCTAGAACCATTAAACAAAGCCCTTGGCAGTCTGCCCTTGCCAGGAGCTGGATTAATTTTTTTGAAGATCCACAAGGTCTCTCTGACATACTGGTTTGAGAGAACCTTAAAGAGGTAGTGGAACTAAAACAGACAGGAAATATAGTACAATTTGTAACTTTATTTCTTAAGTATTTTTCCTTTTTCTGTTTGCTTATTAGAAAGTTTTATTTGATAATGGATGTGTGGAAAATATCTCCACGTGGTAGCTGAAATTATCTTTCTCTAACCCCCCCAACTACATTATCAGCATTGTGACTTCCCTGGCAGCTACTGAGTGGCTATCCGCAGGCAACAGTGATGTCACAGTGTTACATTATTAACAGAGCTAGATGTCAGCTGCCAGGCAGAGTGCTGTTCCATACAGCACACCTTGTAACATTAGGTAAACAATCTTCTAATTATCCAAAGGGAAAAGAAAAAGTACCTCGGATATAAAAGGTAATGGCCGACTGCTTTTAAAAACTAATAGTTTTAGGCAGTACACTAGCTCTTTAAAATTCTAGAAAGTGAGGCCCAAGTACAAGAGCCCGATAGTTGAAAATGGCTCTTGTACTGAGGAAAGTGTACCAAAGATCAAATCTCAGTTCCTGAAACAGGAACCAATTAAGGCGAAAGGGCACAGACAGAAATGGAAAGTTATAGCGCTCCATTTTCTGTAATTTTGATTAGTTAAAAAAATACTACAGCACTTTTCATTTCAATAAAAAGTGGTTTAGGAGTTGAAAATAAGGGGGGTTAAAAGGTAGCCAGCTAGGATGTTCTAAAACCATAAATTACTGAAAAAAACGTAAGGCAGAGTAATCAAAAACAAGTAAGATTGCACTTTAAACAAACTACAATATAAATAACCAAACTGGAGAACCAGCTGTTACCAGAGTTCACTACAGGGCGACTGCTCTCTTTAGGTTGAGAAACAGAGCAGAGTAATGGGCAGAGTGCAGATGCAGAGTTTGAACCTATATTTCAAATTTTAAAAATCTGCAAAGATTCTATCCCAAGTTGACTGCTAAAGTGTAAACACTAAGAGAGGGATTCCTGGGTTAGAATGAACAGAGTCCTCAAGTGGGGTATAATTAACAGGGTATAGTAAGAAGGCTGGGAAGGGGGTGAGACAAGAGTGTGCGTGTGTGGGTATACTCACATGGGCACTTATCTGTTTTCATTTTCTCTAGATGTCTCTGTCTCCCTCCCTCAGTTTTACTGGAAAGCAGCACATCTACTTGCATGCTAATAGATCATTGAAATGCACACATCACTAATGTGCGTCTCTATTTTTTCTTTCTTACAGATGCATGGACACTTATCTTTGGAGATCCAACTAAGTTTGGACTAGGAGTGTTCTCAATTATGTTTGACATCATTTTTATGGTACAACACTACTGTCTGTATAGACACACAAGCTATGGTTATGAGCCATACAGCACAGACTGGTGATTAGCCAAACAAAGCCAGCAACACCAAAAAAAAAAAGTGCCATTAAATGGATATGCTGCCAATTTGTAATCCAGTGTCCACTGCACCACCCTTACTACAAGCAATGAACAAATAAATTCCTCTTTGCACTAAACTGGCACCGAAGTGCATATTGACAAATTTGCACTAATCTCCAACGATGGCACTTAAAGGAAGATGGCACTGTAGGGAAGCAGAGGAAGGTCATTGCTGTTCACCCAACCAACCCCTACTGCTCAGTAGTCTATTTCCACATCCGTACCTCTCATATATTTATACTTGAAAGGAAGTAAGGGCATCTATCAGTGCCTCAACCACCGATTCTTGTAGACTTTTGCAGGTACTCACCAATCCTTGTGAGGTCTTCCTTTACTCTCCACTATAGTTTCTGCACATTTGAGAACAGCACCAGATTTAACACTGTTCTGCAAATTTTTATTAACCCCCTCCCCATGCTTGCTCACCCATAAGCTACGATGCAGGAAAGCCCCATGGACATCAGAGGTTCACCAAGTAGTCCGCAAGTAAAAGAATACACTGAAATGGGAGAGCTGCTAAATCAGCATGAGTTGTAATAAAATGATAGGTAAATTTGCTAGTTTTAAAATATTAGGAGGTATTTTATTTCCCTCACTGACTAACAGAATCTCCAATGTAAAAAGGGTTGCTTACTAAAGGACAACTTTCCACAGACATTGTTTGTACATAATGTGAAGTAAAATTGGTCAACTTTAATTTTTCAAGACACAATTTTAAATTACTTTTTTTTATACCATGTTGAAAACAACTTTATGAACATCCTCACACAGTCTAGCAACTCCTTCTGCACCAGGAAATTAGTGTGGTTGGAAAGGCATTCCTAAACTTCAGAAAGTACGCAGTGAATGAAGATCAAGGACTTGAAACAGAACAAATTTTGAGGAAATAACCATCTCCATTTTACATATGGTGAACAATCGCAAAATGTGTTTTTAAATTTGAAACAATAAGACCTAAGGGTTAATAGTGTTCCTTTAAGATAACTGAGTATTGATGGATCGTAAATAAGCAGCATTTACTACTGGAAAAGATTTAATTATATAGTTTGGGTTTGTTTTTTTTTGCTATTTTTATCTCCTTTTTCTGGGCCACCTGGTGTGCTCCCCTGACCTTACATCCTTCGGAGAATCCATCCACCTCTACCGTTGGTCTGCCTGGTAACTTATCCTTGCGGTTGTACCCTGTGCAGCAGGGAGCCAACTCCCTACTGAACATTGATTGTGTGCACTGAGCAACCATAGCAAAACTCGTGGATGGCCATCAAGTTGCTAAATGTAGGTGCCAACCCCCCTTTCCACCCTGGAGCTGAGGACGCGCTCCCTCCAGACGTCTGTCCCCAGCTTCACCCCTATGTGCAGTGGAGCGTGTTGTCCCCCAGCCTCCACCAGGAGGCACCCAAGCACTGACTGCAGTGAACCCCCCCTTCCCGGAGGAGAGCAGTCCTTCAGACACTCAACCTTCTCCTCTCCTGCCAACCCCCCAGCAACCCGTGCTCATTCCCGAACACCAGTGTGGTGCAGCGACCAGCGCCACTGGGCTATATAGTCTCTTTTAGTAATGTATTTCTGGGAAAAAAAACATCAGTATTCACCCTTTTTCCTTTCATTGTAATTTACTCCAGAAGTGAAATGTGGTTTAAATTTTTATCAGTCGCTGCTCTTTGGCCATGCCCACTATAAATTAACATTTCTAGGAGCGTAGCTGTGATTCACTATCCGCCCTCCAGCAGTTCGATTGGAACACACTGCTTTGCCTGATGTCCTTAAGCCAAGCTCCTCCCACCCCCTAGGTGGTATACTCCCCAACTGTCCTGTGACGGGAGATTTTTCTTTCTGCTGCAAGACTGCCTCCTTCAGAGATGTCATTTAGGATTTAGTGCACTGTAGGCAAACTTTGTTTCTCAAAAGGTTTTCAAGTTATTTTGATGCATTTCCTCAGTTCCTTCAACTCCATTCTTAGACCTTCGATAAAGCAACAGAAGCCGGGGTTCAAGTTCTGTGTTTAGTGCCGGCAGAAAATGTCAGTCACTGATCCGCACAACACTTGTGTGCATTGCCTGGGCAGGCAGCATGACGTGGCTGGGTGTGGCTTTTGTCTCGGTATGCTTACTTAGTCCCTCGAAGACAGACTCGGGGGCCCATGTTGGAGGGTCATTCAATGGAGGCTTCCAGGACACTTGTTTGGCCCTCCTGACCCTGGGGGGGGGGCAGTCCTGTCCACCATAGTTCCAAGCACAAGTGTCGCTGGTGTCAGTCTTGGGACCAGGAGAGACTGAGGTCCTCCCTTGTCCCTCAACTCACCAGACCATGGTCAAGCGTCCTTCAGTTGGGCTTATCGAGGTGCTCTTCTGTCCCCATATAGTCAGTTAACTTCAGTTCTGGGTGAGCAGATTACAGAAATTTTTATCAAGCCTGTCTACCAGTTGTTGGACGAGGTAGAGAAATCTCATCTTGCAGACACCCGGTGCTCACTCAAGAAAACGTTCGGTCGGTGTCCCCATCCACAGCAGCCTCCACCAGCAGTCGAGCCTTCCATGCATATGCTGCTTAACCATGTGGCATACCACAACCAGCCAGAAGGCTCCCCTCTCCATCAATCCTCTTATCAGTGATCGTGGTCTAGGTTGAGATGTTATCCCTCTCAATTCACACTTGACTGGGAGGAGTCACCGTCTATGCCCCTTGACCTTAAGTGAGGAGAGGCATCATCACAAGCTGTGCCAATTCCACAAGACACTTGTTTGGCAACAGTGGGCCAGCGCAGGGCAAAACAGGGCTCTGCCTCTTGGACTTCTAGTCCCCTGGCAGCCAGCAGTGGTACTTCCACCAGTCCATGCTATGCAGGTGCTCCTTGCAGCTGCTTCTGTACCTCTTTGGGTGGAAACTTCACTGCAGCCAAAGGTGCGCACTCCAACCAAGGAGTCCCGTTCAGCCACTGGCTTGTCAGGCCAGTTGGTGCAGATCACCCTGGAGGATACCCAGAAGGTCTGTGGCATGAAATTGTTGGGGAGCCATTTTCCAGGAGTTCTCTGATGACTCAAACCACAAGTCCATGGCCTGCAGTGGGACTCCCAACTGGGGAAATCAGTCAAGGAGCTGTTTTCCAAGCATGGCTGGTGTGCTTTTCCACTTAATATCCGAGTCTGTCAGGCCGAAGATGGGCTGAATACCCTTTTACAAACATTTTGGATAGGGAGGAATCCCTGGGAGTGGTCTTTCCCGTGGCTGAAGCCATTTTGGGACCAGCCCTGGAGCTCTAGCAGCATCCTGCCCAGCACCCTCTACCTGTATGGTCTGCAACTATGCAGTCCTTTCTGGGTTCTCTGACCACCCCTCTGTGGAGGGGTTGATCACTGATTCGGTGTCCACAAGTCCAGACACCAGGGGCACGGACAAACTGCTGGATAAGGAGACCCATAAGATTGACCATGCTGCTATAAACTTGTTTCCTGCAGCATCCTTCGGTCTGTCGGGCTAGTATGCCATGATGGTGGCCAGTTTCAGTCACTCCCTGATGGGAGTTTTTGATTCCATTCTCCCTCATCTCCCTGCTGAGCAGCAGTCGATAGTGACAGCAGAGACAAAGGTCAGTCATTGGCTAAACACCAGGTTTAGACGGCCTCTGACATGGATAATTCATGGGCCACTGAATTGGCAGCAGTTGTCTTTGTGCATCATAGGGCCTGGCTGCATCTGTCCATCTTCACAACAGATATCCAGCACAAGCTGGCCCGGTGTCCCTTTTTTGGGCACCAACCTATAGGACCCTGGCGTGGAAGGTCATCGCACCTGTACTGACAAGTTCAGTACCACTCTGGATTCTGTGGCATCTTCCCAGAAGGGCACGAAAAAGAAACAGGCTTTCCATTATCTATCCTTTCAGCCACAGCCTTCTCGACTGCAGCCCCAGCAGGGGCAGTATCAGACCTGGTGCCCTAGGTCCTAAAACAAAGTGTCGGGTGGTGGTGCCCTTGCAAAAGCTGCCAAGTGATGGGTTTGGGGGTGCCATTGCTCCACCCATTCTGTCACTCTGCACTCCCCGTAGATCAGCTACATCACTTCTTACCATGTTGGTCCGCTATCACAGCGGACAAGTGGGTTGCTCTGGATTTAGAGACTCTTCTGCCTCGAAAGTCCTGGGTGTCTCGGGACATGCTGTCTGCACCTTGGAAAAGACATTGCTGAGCTCCTTGCAAAAGGAGCAATGTACAGTGTCCTGGACACTGTGGCCAGTCAGTGTAACATGGCCAGGTACTTCCTGGTCCTGAAATGGATAGGGGCACAGACACACCATACTAGATCTGCATGATCTAAACCAGTTCATTTGGAAATGCAGGTTCCGGTGGTTACTCTGAAACAGATTATTATGTCGCCGGAGCACAGCTTATGGTTTTGCCCCTAGACCTCCAGGATGCGTTTTTCCACATCCCAGTCTGTCTGTTCCGTCACTGGTACCGAGCAGTAGGGAACCTTATTTATATTTGAACAGGACTTGGAACTAGGCAAGTCCTGTTTTCAGGCATACAAGGTTACAGAAAAATAGAACATATTACATGACAAAATAACACATCTTACAAATATTCAGGCACAGACAATTTAACAAGTGTAGTTTTGAAACCATGCTAAGTAGGAATATTTTGAATTACCTGCTGTGGTTTCATTAAACTTCAATGACATGGTACCATATCTTGATTGCAGCAGTTGCCCAGTGATGGGTTGGGAGGGTGCCATCCCTCCATAAATTCTGTCCTTGTCTGCACTTCCCCATAGGTTGGTTACCTTGCATCCTGCCACACTGGTTCGCTATCGCAACAGCAATTGGGTGTTGGATGTTGTAGGCAGAGGGTTGCTTCTGGTCATCGAGGTTCTCCAGCCGGTACCAGTTTCAGGTCATGCCCTTTGGCCTTTCCTTTGCACCCAGTGCCTACAGCAAGTGCATGGCAGCATACCTGTAGCACCTAAATGTCAGGGTGGATCCCTAACCTGGTGGGCTGGCTGCTAGATGGTTCATCCAAAGAGGCCATGGAGAGGTCCAGTGATCTGGCTGTCCAGACTTGGGCCTGTTGGTCAACACATACAGGTCTGAACTAATACCCATGCAGGTGATCAAGTTAATCAGGGCAGAACTAGCTCCCCGTGAGCCAAGGACCACCTCCCTGCAGACCAGGCACTGGATCTTACCTCCCTTGCCTGACCATTTCAGGTTAGGCTATCTCCTGAGGTTGCTGGGGTACACAGCGTACTGCACCAGTGTGGTCTATTGGGCACGCTGGTGGATGTGCCTAGACCTTTTGGGTCAGCCGGTCACAATGACTCAGCTGATGTGGGATGCCATCCATTGGTGGCAGATCACCTGGTGGAAGGAATCCCGACTGTCACACTCACATCAGACAGGTTTCCGTTGGGGAGTGCACCTTAGAGACCACAGAACGCATGGGCCCTGGTCATCCTGGGATTCTAGTTACCACATAAACCTGGTGGAGGTCCACGTAGTATGACTTAGAGGAGCAAATAACGTCCGTTTAAGTCAGGGACCAGATCACACAGGTCCAGATGGACAACGCTACAGCCATGTTTCTGCAAGGACAGGCAGGGCAGAACTCACTCCCTCCCCTTATGTTGGAAGGTGCTCTGCACCTGGACTCTAGTGTACAGATCTGTTGGAGATTTATGTTACAGGAGAACAGCTGGTGGATGCTCTCATCCAGGTGGGAGAGACATCACACGAGTGGGCCTGGAATCAGGAGGTGGTAAACCAACTGTTATCCCAGTGAAGTACTCCTCCACTGTACCTGTTTGCCTCCTGGGAGAACACCAAACTGAGGCTGTTTTGTGCCCGCCTGCCAGAGTTGGGGACAGTTTTGGGGGATGCCTTTGTGAGGCCCTGGATCCCCAGGCCTTGTGTATGCTTTCCCTCAAGCTACAAGGTAGTTGTCAAGGCATAGATAATCCAGATAGTTCCAGACTGGCAAAGGCAATTCTGGTACCCGGATCTCTTCAGCCACCGATCTCCATGGCAACATCCTCTCCATCACGATCCGCTGACCAGACAGCAGGGGATGGATCTTTAGTCCATAGGGATGTAAGTTTGTCATGGATGAGGTTTTAATGACTCATTGTTCCTGAAATCATTAAACAGTAGTAAATGTTATAGCACTGTCATCATTGCTACATTCTGATGACACTAGTGAAAGTCATGAATAAAGATCAAACGTCATGAAATCAATGACGTGTATAACTGCCATGACAAACTTACATCCCTACACCTCACAGCATGGTTCCTGAGTGACTAGAGTTCCAGGTCTTGGGTCTCACACATGATGTGCTATACGTTGTGACCTCCTGAAAAGAGTAGACTCGCAGATGCTATGCATTTAAAATAGAGATTTTTCAGTTTGATGTCAATCCCAGAGAGCTCGATTCCCTTGCCTGCCCTGTGGCTAGCATTGTGGACTACCGCTGGTCCCTCTCTGTTGGGACTGCAAGTGACGACCCTTATAGTGTACCTGGTAACCAACTCTGCTTACCAGGCATGAAGCCCATGGTGGCCCAGGAGAAGGTGGTGGGGTGTTTTTTCAAAGGCCTGGTCCACATCTGTGTAATGCTTAACTTGTATTTCATTGTACTCTCCCGGGTCGTACCTGAAAGTAGGTAAATGTCTTGTCTAGTATACTTACCTGGTCAACAAAAGCTAAATAAATAAACCTGTCCCCTCTGGTATGTGAACCATCACTATGGGACTTGCTGCTGGTGTTGGCTGTGCTCATGGGCAAGTCTTTTGCGCCAATACACAGGCATAAGATATCACACCTGTCGTGGGAGACAATCTTACTGGTGACCATTATGTCAATCAGAGGGACTGGGAAGCTCACTGTTGGTCTTCCACAGGGACAAAGTCATCCTTCACCTCAGTCCAAAGTTCCTCACGAAGTTTGTATTGGAGTGATTAACGTACCAGTATACTTTACTAACCATCTCAGGAAGCAGATCGCAGGCTCCACACCCTGGACCTGCATCGAAATCTCTTATGGTGGAGCACATGGCTGGAGTTCAGGGAGAGGTTTGCCATTTTAAGCTGAAGCTGCGCCTAGCAGACTGTTAGCAAAGCGGACAACTGGCAGGTGGATCACATCCTGCACTGACCTCTGCTATTTGTTAGCCTTGAGCTGTGCTGGTTTTGGGACCTTGGTTCTCCAGCCTCTGTTTACCAAACAGTGGTGCGCACATTGCCCCCTCTTCCTGGAGACCTGCTAGGAGTTTGGACCGTGAGCCATATAGGTGACTCACCTGCAACCATAGTTCTAGGAGTGGTATATGGTTCATATCCACACAACCTACCTGGCCTCCACTGATGAGTGGCACATGGATTCCTGCTTACAGCGTGCAAGATCTGACGTCATGGGATATACTGCCCAGGTGGTGGGAAGAGCTTAGGTTAAAAATATCTTGCAAATCAGACAATTGCAGTGGCACTGCCAGAATGTGGATGTGAACCATATACCACCCTTGAACTACAGTCATGAGTGAGTAACCTATTTATGTGTGTTACTATGCTGTTTATTCTACTATTGCCACAGTATGAATCCAGCATGCAAAGTCCAGAAGTAACCACAAGGGATTTTAGTTTTAAATTGCTAGTGTTTATTTATTAAAAATTTTGAAGAATAGCTTTGAGCATATGTGCTCTTTTACAAAGTTGTGTAGTGGCAACCATCTGTAGGGACTTGAGTAATTATAAAATTGGTAAAAACAAAAAATATTAGAAATAGTTATTCTGGTGATGAATCATCAGAAATAAGTTTAGAAAATATATGTAAAATTTGTTTTTTTGCTAATACTCCTGATTTAACCCTTGTTATGCTGCAGACTGATATCAGTCCAGAATTTCTATTCATTCCAATTCTGTTGGCAGCCTAAGGGTTAAGAAAATGTGGGCCAATTTAAATGTATTCTTTTTACAGTTTGTAAACCTTTTATGGAATAATCTTTTAATACTGTACTACTAAATTATGACAGTGCATTTTATTAAATAAGCTTTAGACCAAAAAATTTTACGCAGAAAACAAGTAAACTCGTGTATAAAAACATATTTTGTTGCAGTTATTTCATACTGAAATTATTAAACCTCTTAAGGTGGATTATTAAGTAACGTGATAAACACATTTTGCAATACCCAGAACAATTCTGAGTAGGAGTTCAACTGAAATGGCACACAGGTGTATTCAGAAAATGTTTATTGGGCAGAACAGCAGTGCAGTTTTTATTTTAGGACCACTTTCACAAACTTTCATCTACCACATAATTTCTAGTAGCGTTCAACAATTTCTTAAATGGTATAATGCCCCAATCAACATAATCAGGTATTATAAATACTAGAAAAATAGAAGCACGTAAATGGCCAGACTGTACTAGGAGTGTTAACTGTGAATAAAGTTTTGCCAAACAGGTTTATTGCCATGGTTTATACCTGTAGAGTAAGTGGGACAGACAATGTGCATGTTAACTCTTAAAATCTCTACACAAATTAATCCAGCTCAAAGCTAAACAAAGTGATCAAAAAGTGTTTTTTAGTCAATTGACCTACTGGCATTAGTACATGCAAAACTGAAAGAAAGCAGGACCACAATGGAATGAAAAGTGAATAGAAAATGTTTAGCTATATATTAATTTTAAAGCAGCAATGCAGCAAAAAAAGGTTTTTCTATAAGTCTAGTTTCCAGCTTCAATTAATACAAATATTAACACACAAGAAAAAATTACTCCCCATAGTAATTTTGTTTCTTCAAAGGGATCACTCATTATGATTAAACAATGCAGTCAGCTTCCTGTGTTGAATTGCCCAGAGAAATGTAATTTTATGCAAATTATGGAATTCTCAATTGGCTCATGCCACTTTCAAATTGCTGCCCTAGCAACTGTTGCACTCTGAGTGCTTCAGACTCTTACGGAGCCTAACTGGGTAAAAGACCCACTAGGTAAAATTAACATTAAATAATATTTTTGCCCTTTCAGGTCAAAACATCCTTAACCAACAAACCTAAGAAACTTTAAGACCACCTGGACACCAACTGGTTAAACAAAGCGAGTCTCTAGCCTATATATGAGGAAAAGGAAAAAAAAAAAAAACACCCTAATGCAGGGATGCACAGCAACTTCTATAGGTTCTAGTAGGGGAGGGTTTTTAATCATAATGAGTGATCCCTTTGAAGAAATAAGATTACTATGGTAATTTTTTCTTCTAACCCCAGGAATCGCTCATTATGATTAAACTTAATACAGACAACCAAGCAGTACCTTTTGAGGCTTGACAGAGAACCTATTTAGGAAACAAGCTGTGCTGTACCAAACCTAGCATCACCTATGGATTGTGAGTCCAGGCTATAATGCTTTGTAGGTGTGTACCGATTTCCATGTAGCTGCTTTGCAGATTTCCAGTAGTGGAATTTCTCTTGAAGCTGTCATTGAAGCAGCTGTGCTCCTGGTGGAGTGTGCTCTCAGGCCCAGAGGAACCTATTTACCCACCTTACTATAACAAGAAATGTATACATGCTACTATCCAACTAGCAACTGTACATTTTGTTGCAGCTCTGCCCTTACCAACTTCAGCATATGTGAGGAAGAGCTGTGATTGACTTGTCCTGTAAGACTTGGTTCTGTCAATGTAGTGGCTAAGTGCCCTTTTGACATTAAGAGAATGAAGTTTCCTTTCTGGAAAACTAGAGTTGTCTGTAAAGAAGACAGAATGATGGACTGATTCAAGTGAAAATCAGATACTACCTTGGGAAGAACTGTTCTATTAGTCCTAAGGACCACCTTGTCCCTGTGGAATGAGATGTAGTCTGCATCTGTGCACAGGGCTTGTAATTCACCGATCCTTCTGGCTGAAGTAATGGCAACCAGAAAAACAGTTTTCCAAGTGACATACTTCGAATCTGCAGTTGCCATGGGTCGAATGGTGCATCCATGAGTTTAGCAATGCAAACATTTAGATTCCAGGCAGGAACTGGTTCCCTCAGGGGAGGGTGCAGAAGATTAAAGCCTTTAAAATATGTTCTAAATACTGGATGAGAGGCCATAGACCTCTCCTTACCAAGTGACAGGTAAGCAGAGAGTGAAGCTAAGTGGACCTTGAGGGTAGAAGGCTTCAGACCTAAGGAATGTAAATGTGTAAGATAATCTAGAATAGCCAAATCAGCCCTGACAGGGGTCACACCCTGACCAGTGCACCATATAGTAAATCTTTTCCACTTAGAGGAATATGTCTTCTTAGTAGAAGACTTCCTGGAACACCTAAGAACTGTTAGCACCTGCTCTGACAGGTTAAGGTTAGCAAATTCTAAGTCTTCAAGAGCCATGCCTTGAGTCTCAGTGATTTGAGACTGGGGTACAGGATCCTGCCCTGCGAGGAGATAAACAGGTTGTGCCTCCTGGGAAGATGGATAGGGGAACCACTGACCGAGACAGTAGAAGAGAGTACCAATGCTGTCTCGCCCAATCTGGAGCCACCAGTATTATTTCTGCTGATTGGGACCTCAGTTTCAGTAGGGTCCTGAATATCATAGGAAAGGGGGGAAAATGCATACAGAAACTCCCCTGTCCAATCCAGGGGAATTGTGCCCCTTAGAGGAGACCTGCAACAGTACATTGGAAGCAGAGAGATCCACCTCTGGAATGCCCCATTTCCTGAAAATTGTACTGAGTACATGAGCATTCAGACACCACTTGTGCTGGTCTTGACTCATCCTGCTGAGAGAGTCTGCCAATACACTGTCCTTCCCTGGAAGGTGCATGGTTGACAGGGATACTCCCATGGAGTATACCAGGGACCACAGTCTCCTTGATTCTGTGCACAGATCTGACCTGGTGCCTCCTTGCTTGTTCGTGTAATACATGGTTGTGGTATTGTCTGTTCTGACTTGCACCACCTTGTTTTGCAGGTAAGGAGCAAATGTTTTTAGAGCCAGGTAAACGGCCCTCAGCTCCAAGAGATTTATGTGCAACAGAGACTTTTGTGGGGACCATGTGCCACTTGCTGTGTGCTCCCCCAACCTAGAAGTGAGGCATCTGTTGTGAGGATTACTGAGAGGTGTTCCCTTATAAAAGATACACCCACTCTGAGGTTGTGCTCATCCAGCCACCATTATAAAGCTTGGACTAAGCTTTTTGTGACTGGAACCAGTTTGGACATAGGATCCATCCTCTGAGACCAGTACTGTTTGAGATGGAACTGAATATCTCTCATTTGAAACCTGGAGTCCATTACCACTGCAGTGGCAGATGCCATGTGGCCCAGTAGCCTGAGAAATTCTCTGGCTGGTTTGGGTCTCTGCAGAATGCTTGTCACCCTGTCTTGTGGCAGGAAGGCTCTGCCCTGTCTGGTGTTTAATTCTGCTCCAATAAACTCCAGCACCTGGAGTGGTACCTGCTGAGATTTCTGTTTGTTGATCAGAAATCTCAGGGACTCCAGTGCAGATTTTGTTAGTGCCAGTGACTGTGCTGCATGCTGCAGAGACTGTCCTACTACTAACCAGTCATCCAGGTAGGGGAAGACTGTTACCCCTTGTTTTCTCAAAAAAAATTCCACCACTGATAGGCACTTTGTAAAAACTATTGGTGCCGAACTTAGCCCAAAAGGGAGAGCTGCAAACTGATAATGGCCTGACGCCAGCCTGAATCTCAAGAATTTTCTGTGAGATGGTCTGATGGGAATGTGGAAATAAGCATCCTTTAAATCTAGGAAGGCTAGCCAGTCTCCCTTTTGGAATGAGGGAATGATTACTGCAAGAGTGACCATTTTGAACTCTGGTTTCAAAATGTACTTGTTCAGAAATCTTGGATCCAAAATAGGTCGCCAATCCCCATTTTTCTTCCTTATGAGGAAGTACCTGGGATAAAAACCTTTGCCCCTGTTTATCAAAGGCACTACCTCAACTGCTTTGATTGCCTCCAACAGAATCCTGTGTGCAGTTGTTGATGGAGCAAAGGTTCTTGTTCTCAGCTTTGGAAGTGATTTGAAACCGAGTGCCAGGCCCTGGCTCACTACCTCCAACACCCACTTGTCTGTGGTGATGGAATGCCAAGCGTGAAGGTTATGAGCCAGTCTGCCACCTACTGGTGGACCTGTAATAGGGGATGCGACCTGCACTAGCCCGTCAGGGATTCTGTGCGGGCTGTGCCTGAACCTGTGGTGCAGGGGCCATTCTTCTCATGGCTCTCCTGCCCCTTCCTCTAAAATGACCTCTGGCCTGCTGTTGAGGCTGAGAGGCCTGCACTTGAAAGAAAGGTCTGGGGTAAGAACCCCTACCTCCCCTACTCTGGGATCTATAAAAGGTGGAAGGCCTATCTTTGGAATTGCTCTGATAGGTGGGTTTATATTCCTTCACCTTCTTCATGTATGCTTCTGTCTTATCCCCAAAGAGTTGTTTTCCAAGGGAGAATACATTGCTTTAGCCTGTGTGTCCGAAGTCAGGTTGGTGGCTCTAAGCCAAGTGAACCTCCTAAGTGAAACAGACAAAGCCATTAATCTGGATGCAGTATCACTGGCATCCACTGCCATATGAAATTGGTACTTAGTAGCATCAAGTGCAGCCCTTGCTGTATACTGTAAGTCTACAGCCACTTCACCTGAAACTTTATCAGTCAAAGCTAGAACAGAGTTCCATAGAGCTTTTTGGTACTGCACTGAATATGCCATGTAATTGGCCTGCCTAACGTAGCCTTTCTTCCCCATAGCATCCATTTTTCTTGAGTCTCTGGTGGATGGGTAGCCAAGGGGATTCTGGCCTTGTCACAGGCAGCAGCTTGTACTACTCCCTCAGGATCAAGAGGAGTAAAAAAAAATCAGCTGTAGTTCTGTCCAGCTGATATTTCTTGTCAGCTTTCTTATCCACACCAGGGATAGAGGTTGGAGTTTTAAAAATCTATAGTGCAGCCTTTTTAAAAACTTATGCATAGGGAGAAGCAGACGTTTGGTGAGGGTTAACCACATCATGTCCAGAAAATCTGCCTCCTCCATATCCTCTTCTGTTTCCTGAAGAGGATTCAGAGTTTCCACCATACTCTTGACAAAGGCATAGTGGGAGGAGTATTCCTCAGGGCCCCCTAGGAGGAAACCCAAATTCTTGCTCAGGGGAAACCTCTGGATCTATAAGTTCCCCTTCAAAATCCTCCTCCCCAAACACTTCCAGCATTCCCAGCCTTGCTGGGGGTGTAAAAGGAAATGGGGCAGCTGGTGTAGGAACCGGGATTGCCCCCCTGTAGGGCTTGTAGCACTTGAAGTGCCTTAGTAATGTCCTCAGCGAAGGGCATTATATGCTTGTCTGCTGGGAGCTCAGCCTTCTCGGCCAGAGCCACAGTGACATGTTTTTCTTTAAGGGAACAGGCCCAGAGCCGGTTTCCAAAACCCTTTTTGTTTTACCTTGTTCCAATTTAGCTGAACTCTTGTCAAGATCTTTGGCTTTACCTCCATCCTTTTTGTGGGAAGAAGAAGCAGCAGAAATATCTACACTAGAAGAAATCTCTTCTAAAATCTTAGACCTTTTCTTTAATGTTTTAGGGCAAAAGGTCTTACAAATATCATAACTGGCAAATATATGACTTGTACCTAAACAAGAAATACACAGAGAATGTCTATCTGCTTTTGTTATAAGTTGTCCACAAGACTCGTAACATTTAAAACCCGTGGGTCCTGTGCGTTTTTAGGTTTCTCTAAATGGACCTCTAACACTGGTAGACAAAAAGATTACTTCACAAAAAAACATTATTCAAAGTACCTCGGAACCAGAGATTCTTCAAATATAACTACTGATATATATATCGCTATTTGGTTCCTGAAGAAAAAGGAACTGATAAAATACAGAAATTTAGACAAAAATAAAGCGGTTCAAGGAACCAATCACTAAATGTAAAAAAATAAAGCAAAACTGAGGTAAAAACCTCCCAAATAGACGCGGAACCCTTGGTTCCAAGGAACCGTGAGGGAACCGCGAATAGAGACAAAAAACTACTATAACACTAATAAAATATACTAAACAATGTTTCTAAGGCAGCAATTGAAATTTAAACTAAAATTTAGTACTTATCCACAGATAAACTTTATTCTAAAGACACTTCAAAGAGAGCTCTCCGGGATGTCCTTACTAGGCAGGCGGAGTAAGGAATCTGAAGCATTCAGAGTGCAACAGTTTCTAGGGCAGCAGTTTGAAAATGGCATGACCCAATTGAGAATTCCATAATTTGCATAAAATTCCATTTCTCCAGGCAGTTCAACACAGGAGGCTGACTGCATTAAGTTTAATCATAATGAGCGATTCCTGGGTTAGAAGTTCAATATTCTTTTCAAAGTGATTCCTAGTCTGTTCTCTTTTCTTAATCCCAATCCTTTGTTAATATTACAGTGCTGTTTTCTAAGCCAAATGGAGCAGACCTTTTTTTATTGTTTTGGAGAAACGGGTAATTTAAAACACACTTAAATTCTGGTAAAACTGGACAGTTACCAGAAAATGAAACTGGAAGAGGTCTGGAACAGGTTACAGTAACAAAAAATAAATAGCATCAAATGTTTTGCCCGTCTTCGCTGCACTGCTGCTTTGAACAAAGCACGATTTGTAGGTTTACAAAAAAAAAAAAACAGTTGTCCTCCATTCTTAACACACTTGCATCAAGTTATTCCATTCTTCATTACTGTGGGTATTTAACGAAAATGGGATCCCGCACCTTACAATTCTTCTGTAGCAGGGAGTTAGTTTGAAGTGGACATTCCTAGGGTTCGATTCACACAGGTGGACATGATATGTGCAAACTACGTGCACCCTAGCCATGACTCTTCGCACTCCGAAGCTGGCCCACTACAGACATGCACGTGTAGAGTGCACTACACATGCATTTTGGTGCAGGAGGCATCAGGGCAAGGTGATCTGGTCTGGACTACAGGCATCCAATCAGATGCCAGTCCATAAGTGGATCCCTACCTGCACAGGAAACATCAGGAGATGTCAGTCCCCCAAAGACTACTGTATCCCCACTGGAATTAAAAACAAAACACCCAGCTGGTGATGCCTGGGGGCTGGATCAGAGAGATGTGGAGGTGGGTACATAACCACTAATGCTGCGACTAGGCAGAGATAGCGGCCGGCACTCTGCACCACGGAGAAAGTACAGTTACGCAAGAACTTACCGCAACATATCTTGGGAGATTCCTGCGGTAAGTCATCACATATAGGACAGAGTCCCAAGTAATCCTTCCAAAGAGAGAGGAGGAGAAACCCAAAAAGTAAAGGTTACTGAGCGACCCGGTGGTGCTGAGGCGCTGGGCGCCACACCAACGAGCCTAGGTCGGCAGGGGAGAGAGAGGATTGAGCATCCAGAGGACAGCTCTCTCTCGGGGAGGGATCCAGGGGGTAGCCCAGCACTGCAGCGGCCCCTGGCAGAAGTCAGAGGCACTGCCACACTACAGGGCTCCAAAAAGGGGGTAGGCTGAACTGTGGCAGATGTCATTAGGATGTCACTGCATGTCCGGACTTAGAGGGAAGAGAGAGGGTGGAAACATTACGAGAAAACCCCTCCTCCAGTGATGGGCGAAGGCACCTCCTACCCTCCACACTCCTGTCAGGCTTGCCTCTCTGCTGGCTGCCCCCCAGGTCCGGAGCTCAGTACTCTAGATACAGCCCCCTGGGGGAATAGGGCAGCCCTTCCCCAGAGGGCTCAGACCCAGGGAATGTGACAGGCCAGGGGGTACAGAGAAGGCACAAGCCACGATGGGAGGTAGAGACCAGAGAGGATCTAGGAAGACACCGGAGAGAGTTCGCTGGAACAAGGAGGTGAGAAAAAGAATCTGGGGGGGTTGGGAGTGAAAGGAACCAGCTTAGGACAGAAGGCCCTGCGCCTAGAAGCAATGTCCAGACTATAATGCTTGGTAAAGGTACAGACCACACTCCCAAGTTGCTGCTGCACAGATCTCAGCTGCAGAAACATTTTGAAGAAAAGCGGCTGACGAGCCATGCCGCTAGTGGAATGACTTCTAACATCCCCCGGCAGAGGTTTGTCATACTTCTGATAACAGAAGCGAATGCAGTTACCAAGCCACTTAGAGAGGCACTGTCCGGAAACTGCCTTCCCCAATGATTCGGGGGCAAAGGAAACAAAGAGCTGGTTGTCCTTACAGGAATCTTTGGTCCGGTGAGTATAGCACCTTATGATCCGGTGCACGCCTAAGGCATGCAAGAGTGCCTCACCTCTATTCCCGGGAGCCGGATAATAGACCGGCAGTTCCACTGCCTGATTCAGTGTGAACTCTGACACCAGTTTCGGTTAAAAAACTTGGGATTTGTTCTGAGGACCACCCAGTCTCTATGAAAAATCAAATAAGGCTCCTTGTACACCAGAGCCTGAAGCTTGGAAATTCTTAGAGAAGAAGTAACAGCAACTAAAAATAGCACTTTGCAAGAAAGATAGCGCAAGTCACAGCTCATCATTGGTTCAAAAGGAGGAAGAATAAGTTCTGAGAACACAAAATTCAAATCCCAAGGTGGTGTAGGGCTGCGGATGGGGGATTTCAGATGGAGAATCCATTTCAGAAAGGATCTGGAGATCTCCAACTGAGCCACGGGCTTACCATCCACGAGCACGTGGTAGGTCAAAATGGCACACAAATGGACTCTCAAAGAGGAATATGACAATTCTGAATCAAAGAGATGAAGCAGGTACTCCATGACAGAAGGGGTTGAACAAGTGAAAGGGTCCCAACCCTTGGAAGCTGCCCAAATAGAAAAATGCATCCACTTCATGGCATAAGTGAATCTGGTGGAGGACTTTAGAGCCTCCACTATGACTTGGGCTACTCTGGTGGAAACCCCAAAATGAGATTTCACTGCAGGAGCCACGCATGCAAATGCAAGGTCCTGAGCCCTGGGTGCACAAGCCGACCTTGATTCTGAGGAGGGTGTGCGTCAATGGAAGCAGACCCAGGGGTTCCTTCGCCAACTGTTGAAGAAGCAGGAACCAATTTGCCTTACCCAAAGAGGAGCAATTAGGATAATTCGGGTACTCTCTGCCTGTAGCTTGAGGAGCACCCTCTGGAGAATGGGAAACGGGGGAGCATATAAGAATCTCCCTGTCCAAGAGAGAGACAATGCATCATGCCAGAAAGCACCATGCTCTGAAACAAGGAAGCAAAAACTGGTAAGCCTTGCATTGGATGGGGAGACGAAAAGGTTGAATTCTGGACGCCCCAATCTCTGAAACAAGAGACTCTGCCACTTCCTGATTGAGTTCCCATTCATGAGCAAGGGTGTAAGACCTGTTGAGGCTGTCCGCCAGGATGTTTTGCGCCCCTGGAACATGTACTGCCATGAGAGACAGACCATGCTGGACTGCCCAGTTCCACACACTCATCGCTTCCCTGCAAAGGGGATACGATAGTGCGTCCCTGCTTGTTGATATACCAGACTAACGACATGTCAGTCTGGAGCAGCAGTAATCCCCTTGGGAGAAAGGACTGAAATGCTTGACTCTCATACAGTACTGCCCTCATCTCCAACACACTGATGTTTAATGATATATCCAAGTGGGAGCAATGTCCCTGGGGTGGTGGTCCCTTATATGAGCCCCCCACCCTAGACTGGAGGCATCCATAGTCAAAGTGCCTAGGGGGGCTGGGCCCTGAAACGTAAGACCCACAGTCAGGTTCAAGAGATCCCTCCACCACTGAAGGTCCTTCTGGGGAGCGGAGAAGATAAGGACCAGATGGTCCAAATTATCATCCTGAAGCTGAACCCACTGGACCCGTAAGGACCACTGAGAAACTCTGATGTGGACCCTTGCTAGGGGGACCATGGAAATGAAGGCCACCATCAAACCCAACAACCGAAGGACCTCTCAGGCTGGGAGGTATTTGGAAGATGCTACCAGAGTGACTTGTCCAATCAAAGTATCCCTCCTGTTCGAGGGGAGGAAAGCTCTGCCCTGGGTTGTGTCCAAAATTGACCCTATGAACTGCAGTCAGGACATAGGGATGTAGACCGTGATCCTCAAACTGGAAAACAACTCTAGGGTGACTGACAGCCTCCGCAAGAGAATCCTGCACGAGGCTGAAATCAGCAAATCATCCAGGTAGGGGAAAACCGCTATGCCCTGTCATTGTAAGGCCACAGCCACCACCGCAAGGCACTTGGTAAAAACCCTGGGTGCCAAGGAAAGGCCAAAGGGGAGGGCCCGAAGTTGGAAATGCCCCCCATGGAAGATAAACCACAGGAAGCGGCGGTGGCTGGGGGAAAATAGGGATATGCAGGTAGGCATGCTGCATGTCCAGAGCACACAACCAATGAATCTCCTAAAGAAGCAGCAGGAGACTTTGTAGGGTCAACATTCTGAATTTCTTGTACTCTTAACAGATTAATTCTGCTGAGGTAGAGTATGGGTCTTAGGTCGCCTGTCTTTTTTGGAACCAGAAAATGGAATAAACCCCCCAACCTCTGTGATGAAGAGGGACCGGTTCTTTTTTTTTTTTTTTTTTTTAACCAAGAGCGCCTATACTTCCTCCCTTACTAGAAGGGTCTGGTCTCAAGAGTAGGCTGACCTTCTTTGATGGAGACTCTGAAGGAGGTTCCAAGAACTCCAGGGTGTGTCCTATGGACACTAACTGCAGAACCCAAGTGTCAGAGGTGATGCTTCGTCACTCCTGTGCGTGGCGGGCAAATCCTCCCCCCCACCGGCTCCTCACACTGAGGCTAAAGAGGGGGTGGAGCGAGGGAGTCAGGAGGTGGCAGGACGAGGACCCCCTGAGTGTTTCTGGTTGTTGGAGGCAGGCGGGGAAGAGAAAGTGCCAGTGGCCTTGCGCTTGCCCGGACGATGGTTCTGGGCCTGCTTATGCTGCCTCCAGGTCCTTTTCTGAAAGGGCTGCTGACCTTGAGCACCTGATCGGTACACTGACTTTATGGACCTAAGGGCCAGGCCATGGTCCTGTAGGTCTGTAATGACGTCCTTGTATCATCACCAAAAAGTACTGAGCCCCGGAAGGGAGCATCGTGGATCGCTGTCTGGACCTCATTGGTGAGGCCAGAGATGCAAAGCCAAGCGTGCCCGCCAAAAGCAGACAGCGGTCGCTAAGGCAGAGGCTACTGCATCGACAGAATCGTAGGTAGCCCGGAGAGCACGTGTGCAGGAGATTTTTAACAGACTGATATCCCTGGCAATCTCCTATTTGAGGTCCAACTTACCCAGAGATTGAATTCGTTCCTCAAGCTTGGCCAGAGTGGCTTTTTGGTGAGACACCATGTGTGCTACATAATTTAGGGAACACAGGGCACATGTAGCAGACAAGTAGACCTTTTTACCGTACTGCACAATCTGCCGTGACTCCTTATCCAGAGAAGAAGTGCTCATGCTTGAGTGCCGAAGAGTAGTCATGAGCAGCTGAACTCACTATGGAGTCTGCCTTGGGGTGCAAATTCAAAAAGGGAGCCCCCACAGGCACCCGGTAAGTTCTGTCCACCCTTTTGGGGACAGCCAGGATGGAATGTGGCAGTTGCCAGACCGTACTGGTGAGGTCTTTATGACGTCCAATCCAAAGAGGATCAGGAACAGAGATTAAGTCGAGGTGCTCAGTGGGCCTTTGCCACATGGGATCCTGTTCTTCAAACTGCAAACTATAAAAATGTTGAATGGACATCAAGAGGTATGAAAAGGAAGAATCCTCTGGAAGGAATTTCAGACAGGTCTTTCCTCTAGGGACCTGGGATTCTTGATCTGAAGACTCCACAGACAAGTCCTCCTGAGTCCAGATTGTCTCCTGGTATTTCTAAATCCGGAAGAGGAATATCCCAGGATGTAGTCCCCATAACATGAATTGTGGACAGAATCAAGCTCACGAGGGATGGGAGTCAACTTTCCACATCCGTAACGACTTCTGTCCTTGCTTCCTTCCACCAGGACTGAATAAAAGCCTTGCTGTGACACCAGAGAGGGGGGAGGAGGTGGGACAGCATGGGAAGGAGGGTAATAGTACCCATGGTATCCTGAAAAAAAATATCCTGGATAGGGGGAGTACCCAGGATAGTAATGACCTGCCGGGGAATGGTCCATGTGCAGGTAGCCTGGTTGAACGGCTGGTAGTCTGGGCAAGTCGCAGTGGGATGGTCCGGGCCTAAGCAAATGACACACTTGTGGTGGGTGTCCTTCTGAGGTATCTGGGTGCCATAACCCTTACACTTCTTCTGGGGCGGAGAAGACATGAAAATGAAGAAGACTCGATTAAATTAAGAAAAAGCACACAAATAAGATGCAACACTACCGACAATCACTGTGGAAGTTTACCGCAAGGTAATGTGGACTAGGTGAAGGCGGGAAACAACTTGCTGGCGGGCGTGGAGACCACCCACTATATAAGGTCATGGGCTGGTGGTTCCCCCACCCCCAGGCATTGCTGGAAAAGTTTGCCACGCAGTCCAGATGCCAGGTGGCGCTAGACCTATATGTGATGACATACTACAGGAACCCTCTCGAACTAAGATCGGAAGAATGCAGCACAAGTCCGCACTTGCTCGTATGACTTGAGACTGGGTGCACAAGGGGCCACCTGACAGGGCTATGTAGGCACAGAGGTCCCCACTTGTGTAGAGCAGGACCTCTACACACAAGCCTTTGTTAAACCCTCTCCACCAATGACCTCTACATACAGCCCTTTGCAAAAAACTCTCCACCGATGCGAAAGGGATGCTGGGCCTGTGAGGATCGACCTCTTAAGTAATTTCCCTACCAAGATTGATGGTCACAAGCCAAAGATTACAGCTTCATCTCCAGACTAAGATGAAGTTAAATGTAAAGGACACAGATCCAGTCATTTTGGATTTCCTCAATAAGGAAAAGAATGGATTCACAATCAATCTTTTTTGAAATATTTTATAACCCAGTTAAGCTGATGCCAATAGCATTTTTTATTACTTTGTTTGCCACTAACCGTAGCCCCTTTAACTCCTGGTGACCACGGCTGTTGGAATTCAAACTATACTCGTGCTGGCCATCCAGATGACGGGTTTTCGTGCCCCAAGCATGAGGCGTCTGATGCCGACTGGCACAGCTGGATCTCAGCGTCTGCCTCAGACGTCTCCTACCTCAGGTGGGAGAGGAGGGATTCTCCTTCCACTGCATGACCACCTCATTAGCCCAGAGGAGATGGCATGCGGGTAGGAATGGTGATCCCTCAAGGAGCAGCGCTACATCTCCATGTACCTGCTCACTTGGCATGATGTAGTGGCATCTCATGCCAAGAGTGGGCCCAGCACAGTAGGGGCTCACCCATCCCTCTGGCGGCCTTGATAAGTGCAAAGCCAGGTCACTCCGGAACACACACTGTGCAAGGGAGAAGGTGTGGGGCTACATGGCAAGACATAAGGGGCAGACCTGGGACAGATGAAGTCCTCTCGTTCCACCGCATCAGCCTGAGTTGCCTGGATAACCTCCTCTTCACTGGCTTCTCCATCTGATCTCCCAAGCAAAGTTATTTCCCTCAGAGGTCTGGTCCTGCCTATGGTGTGGTGAGTCACGCTACAGGTTACCATGGGCCACATTTAGGAGATCATCCCCTTGACTTCCCCACAAGTAGAAAATGGATATTAAGCATGAAGGAAGGTTCCTAGGTCAGGCTCTAGTGCTAAAAAAAAAAAGTATGAAAATAAAAGTGACACACACAAGGTTTGGAAATCAGACAAAAGCAGTGAATGGCGGTTGCCACAGATACAAGGGAAGTGATAGGACTGTGTTAACTGCCAATCACTGGTTTTGCCAGTATTTCAAGCCTTGCATCATGTATGGTGTTTTCTCTAAACAATAGGGGCCAAAAAAACAAAAAAAAAAAAAGGAGAGAGGAGTCTACAGGGTTACACCTCCTCTTTAGTGGTCACTCACACTTAGTAAACAATTAGTTTTGCATATACTGCAGCAGGATTGCCTAGGAAAACTTGCAAATATAAAAGTTGATCAATAATAAGAATATAGAAAGCACCTTGAGTACTGCGTGCAGTTTTGGAGGCCACACTTAAAGAGGGACATTAACCTCCTGGAGAGGGTCCAGAGGAGGGCAACCAAAATGATTTGGGGCTTGGGGGACAGGACCTATGAGGAGAGGCTCGAAGAGCTAAATATGTACACATTGGAAGAGAGAAGGGACTGGGGGGACATGATAGAGGTCTTCAGGTACATGAAGAGGGTAAATAGGGGAGGAACAGTCAGGGTGCTTGAAGGAAGGAGGAGGGCCACTAGAGGGCATGGGTGGAAGCTGGAGGGGAAGATTCAGGGGAGAAAGGAGGAGGTGCTACTTCACTGAGAGGGTGGTGGAGCCATGGAATGCACTGCCTAGGGGCTGGTGGAGGCAGAGACAGTGGAGGGGTTCAAGAGGGGGTGGGACAGGTACAGGAGAAGGGTTCTGGAAGCAAAATCCAATGCAGCAAGAATATCCGGAACTGGGAAGGAAGAAGCCAGAGAAGGCGAGGGGGACAGCAAGGTCAGCACCCAGGGTGGGGGCTGACCAAACGAGCAGACACGAAAGACCGTTAGGCCTATTCTGCTGGCATTTTAGTATGTTAGTATGTGCAAAACTGCTAAAAGAAGTTAAAAAAAGTTTTAGGTCTTTTAGGCCACTGTATGACTACCTTAAATACACGGCATAATGCCAATAGTTTTTGTTCCTAAAGTCAGGCTGGTCCATTTCTGGGAAAGTGAAAGGCACTTAGGCAGATGTTACTGTTAACATATTTCAATATTCAAGCTACTATCATCTGATTCTCCTTAAAGTGAATGTACCAAGTGTTTCTGATCACTGCTTAGCCGTCCCTGACTTATGGAATCACTGAAGCTTGATATGCTGTTTAAGAAAAACAAAAAAACTAGTACCTCGTTAATTAGTGTCATCATAAAATTTGTAATGCATAAAATACCTTTGGTTGGGAGTTATTCAATATGTCCTTAAAAAAATATCCATCTTGTTCCTTTTATTACCCTCTGGACTCCTCCCCAACTATTGCAGTGCAAAGTATAACTGTTAACAGTCTGTACTTGAAACTCATTGCTAACTTATGGCACATTTCCAGCCGACATGAGCTTGTGAGCGGAAAGAATCCATAATTAGAGTATGAAATACCTCAGCAGTGAGTGTTAGCATAAAAAAAAGATAAAGCACTGCCTCTCTGTACGGCTACCCTACACTGGCTTTCAGTCCACTATAATCTACTGGTTTATGGCTCAGACCTCGCTAGCACACACAAAAATATACCCTTACAGTGAGGCTGCACTGAGGCCGTTTCTGTCATGCTGTTTAGCTAGCCCGCATAATAAGAAGACACATCAGTCCTTAAGGTTCCCCCCAAGTGTACATAACTGTAAATATCAGACGGCCCATCTCAAGTTCTTATTGCTAGAATAAACAGGACTTTTTTTTAATTTTCAAATAACACTAACAAGTGTGTGTGAAAAAATGGAATAAACAGTGGGTAAGGGAGGTATAAAAGGATGGATATACAAAGATCTACACCCAACAAGGGGGCTAATTAGGGCTATACGATCACAAGCCCAAAGTGCGAGTGGCTTTATTGCCCTAATTAGCCCTTGAGATGGGTATGCTTCCGAGTGTTCTGCCCGTACCCATTGTTTAAATACAACACATTAGCATGGCTACTGTTATACAGATTGTATTTGTGATCACGTTATGATTAGGACACCTGAAGGTCTCTTGCAGCAAGGAGGGACTGGTGTGTAATGAGTGCAGGTAGGAGTTTGGGGGGATTTCTGTGTGCTTTTTTACAGGCTCTTTTGCAGATTAATTGGTCTGGCTAGCTTCCTAATGCTGTATTGTGTTAGTACTGTCCCATTAATTGTCTGATTAGTGTAGGTATGTAGCTGTACTTGATTAGTGCAAATGTAGAGCTGTAATAGATTAGTCACAGGTATACAGGGAAATAAATAACAGTATCCGTGTATTATATATAACAAACAATTTCTGGGATGCACAATGTGGACTATGAAACGCTTGTAAAAAACACGAAATTAGTGACATTAGAAACCCGATGAATGGGGGGGGGGGATTTACTATTTTTATATGACAGTTAATTACCCTGAACGTACATTTATTTTAAATATGGACTTCAAACTTGATAATAAAGTAACAAGAGGGCATCTACTACAGCTGAAGGTAAGTACAGTTAGGAGAAAAAGGAGGATTTTTTTTTTCAGAGAGTTGTTGGGTTATGGAATAGTGTTCCACTAGATGTGATACTGTGCAAAAATAAGGAGATTTTCAGGAACAGATCAGATGCCTATAGGTCATCACGATCTAACAGTAAATACTATACCTCTGATACACTGGCAGGCAGTTAACCTGGGCATTAACCTTAATCTGCTCCTTAGAACTCTAGTATGAAGGATGACAGAGGGGTGGGAGAAAATGGGGAAAGATGAGCTAGTTAGTTTGGGAGAAAATAAAAATGGGGAGTGAATATTACACACCTACAAACACCATTTCATTAGAGAACCATCAACCAGTCTGAACTTCCAGGGAGCCAGTGTATAGGCTAAGGTACTACATATGTGCAATAGTTATGGATTCCTTGTTGTTTTCTTCAAGTAAAGCATTAGGGCATCATGGATTGCCGAACAACTTCCTGCAAGGACTTTCGGGTCACCAGGAGTCTCACCACCTCTTCATTTTTCTTTGTAAGACGTTTCCGTGCCTGATCATGTGTCACCATTGTCATGTCCCACCCATTAACCTACGAAAAACATTACAAAGGTAAGAAATGTGCAAACAGACTACATTACAAAGTAGTCCAAATCAAAGCATTTTTTAATCCTCTTATCACAGTCCTTGTAACATACTGGTTTGCAGTTAAAATCTTCATTTTTGTTAATCTTGCTGAAGTGGATCAATTTTTTCCTTTTTTATATATACAGGATTTTATCCTCCTCAGTCTGGGGGATGGCTACATCAGCCCGATCCCCAACCCCTCCAGGCCAGCTCTCTGCCTCTCCCAGTAAGTGGCTGTTCAGAAATCTCCTGAGCTCCCCCCTCGTAGCAGGGCTGAGGAGAGAGGGCCTCCCCCCCCCACGTACATCAAGTCTGAGGTGGACAAGGTCACTCATCGAGTAGTGGCACAGGTGCAGAGATGGCTGGGATGGGCTTCCATTTTTCTGCCTTTTCTGTCCCACCCCTCTTGTGGCGCATAGGACTCGTGTATAGAGCCACACCCCCGCAGTGCCTCCCATACTTTGCTTCCCTGACCTGCTCTACACCTAGGCCTTCACCTGAGGCTGGGACAACAAGCCACCACTCCCCAGGAGAGGAGAGCAGACATGGGGATGCTCTATCCTCTCCCTCCTCAGCCTACCCCGATGACTCAAGTCCATTCCCAAAACTGGATCACCAGCCTGGCAGGAGGTATAGCATTTTGCAGCACCTCAGCGCTCCACACCACTGGAACAGCCGAAGGCTTGCATTTACAAGAGAAGGCAAACGTGCAACATCCACAGAGTAGGAAGTGTGGTAACAGACGCAGCCTGAAATGGGCTGGGGTAACCCACGGTCAGTTTGTAGGGAGCGTGACAAATAATATGGAAAAAAGCAACTAACACAGCAAGAGTGACAGACCTAACTAGAAAAAACAAATGTGGTTCCTCCTTGATGGAATGGCCAGTGCCCTTCTTTGGTAACAGAAACAAAATACCACTAGTATCTGCCCATGTAGCAGCTAATCGCTGTCTCCCTCTAGCCGGAGAAGTTGGACACCTGTTTTTGTACATTTCAAGTGCCCCAATTCATTTTAAACCAAAGATGAGTTTAGTTTTACAGTACTTTAAGTGTATTGATGTACTATATGTCAGTGTGTATAAACACATGGAAACTGTACTAATGAATGCTCGGAGTATGAGCAAGACTGGATAATTCCTGCAACTATACAGCAATGAGCAATGGTACAATCAGTTCCAAATACTGCTTTGAGGGGACATCCTGGGATTACATAGTAAAGTTTCATTCAAGTGAAGAAACATATTTGTATATTTATGATTTTAAAGTTGTTTCCCATATAAGATAGTAATAATGGGTTACGGTCAGGGTTACTAACAGCACAGATTACTTTATATGCAAACATACAGCGAGGACCGACCCGTGGCCCAGCAGGTGCTATGGCCTAAACTGCAGGAAACTGCATATGCTAAGGATTGAGCTTGAGGGCCAAATCTAGCGAGACATTAGGACTACTAAATGCTCCACAGCCACAGAGGGCTCCATGCTCAAGAACAGGTGCTTGGACAGTGGGGGGGGGACAAACACAGAATGTGCATATATACAAAAAGGTTCTTGCCTCTGACTGAGGAGGTCTCACCAGTATCCTGCGATAAGTCAGCTGGAACTAGCGCACCTGTGTAAGGGGGCACTGACTGCTAGGAAAAAGCCAAGGAGGGGGAAATAAGGTACTAGGGATAGGAGACCCCACTGTAAAAGGGATGATGGGGATGCAAGCTCCCCACATGGGGGTGGGTGGGTTCACCGCTTCCCTGTTGCAATGGCAAGCAGACTGCAGACCATGGTGGTGGAACTCATCAGGAAAGGGGAGACCAGACGTGGTGCACATAGGCATGAACGATCAAGCCAAGATGAGTATGGATACGGAGTCCACACTCCAACGAGGACAGTTAGGAAAAGGACAATGGTAACAACTACCTGGGTGTTTTCTTCCAAGATCACTGCATTGGTGATGGGATTCAGTTTCAGGGAGACTGCACAAGGGTGTCAGGCCACAGATCAGTTTAAGCTAGGCAAGTGGAGACAGTGCTTTTGAGGACAGGCACACTTTCACAACTGTGGAAGGTCAGGCCACTACCCAGTGGCAGTCAAGAGACTGAGGCAGCTTGCTATCCACTCCCTGAAAGGGGAGAGGCCACTAGTCCAAGTTTCAGAAAAATAAATCTGTGCTGGTTGAGTTCTAGGAGCATGCATAGATGCCAGGGGAAGGTTAGTACTGACCACTCTCCTCCAGCCCCTCCTGTGGTGTGTCAGAAGGGGACCTGGACATCGTAAGTTACCTGCCGTCCCCCCTTACCCTGCACACTCAAGGCAATCTGTAGAGATGTGTGCGGAGAGTAGGATTTATAGAGGTTAAAACTTCCTGACACTCCAACTGCCCCATATCACTCACCCTGGTCCTGACCCAGACTCCTCCCAGCGCAGAAAGTAAACAACATGTAAGTTCACTGAAGACTACCACAGCTGCCCAAAGATGGGGTGTATTTTCCCTGCAAGCAATATCCTAGCACTGGTAGCTGGAGAAGGAGTCCAGGAAGGTCACGGTATGATGCTAATGGGCACGCCACTCCCAGGGTTGATGGAGACGGAAGGTGAGTGGTGCAGGAGAGGTACAAAAAGTGAATCCAAAACAAAAGATACCTACCTGCTGGTGCAGTGGCAACACTACCACTCATGACAGGCAGAGTCTGGGAAAGGACCCAGAGGACAGCGTGGGAAGTTGTGTCCCAGAGGACACCCTCTTCCACGGAGGAGGTTGCCAGAGTATGCATAGTGGCAGTGCCAGTAAAAACTACGAACAAAATTTCAAGCCTAACATAGGTCTCCACCACACTGCTAAATGATCGTGGAGAGAAACAGAAAAAGAATCATTTTGTTGGGTAAAGATAATGGGCAAGATTTTCAACACCTACATCTGTTTTTCCGACTCAAGTTTGGAAATCCGCCTAGTAAGTCAGACCACAAAAAGTTTCCTTTCCAGATACAATTCCACATCTGCATTGGAAAAATGGAAGCGAGTCCTGCAGTAGCAGCAGAAATTTGCTGTAAACTGCAGGAAATGTTACAAATGCATCCAGATGTGTGACTATAACACAGACATCTGAACACGTGCGGACACAGCATGTGTCCAAAATATCAATGCAAGCGCTACGTCCACGTTTAAAAATCCCACTCAATACCTTTATTAGGCTAATGAAAAATTAAAGATACAAGCGGTTGAGGTCTGAATATTTTTTTGCAAGGTATATGAAAATGTAGCCTGAAGGGGCTGGCCCACCAGTGCAGGGGTAGTGCTACCGCTCGGGGCGCAGGTGAATTGGGTTCAGTACTGAGCCAGTGTCATTGGGGGGGGGGGAATCAAGCACCCAACAAGCTGCTCTCCTTCTCCGGGAGGGGTGGGCAGCTCTCCTCGCTGCAATACCGCCACCACCTGGGTGACCACAGGTGGTGCTGGTGCAGCAGAGGAGGCGGATCACTAGGGAGGGGTTGGCGTCAGCCAAGGACCGGAGCAAAGGTGCGTTTCTGCATGCCTCCGACTCACTGATCCTCTCTGAGCGCTGACACCTGCAGGGGGCGGATACCAGAAAACAAGGAAATGCCCCAAGTCCACGCCAGGAGTCTGGCCCTGCACCAACAAACAGGAGGGCCGAGGGATGCAGCTCCGGTTCTCCGCTCCCCCTGAGGTCTCGGAGGGGAGAAGGAGAGACCTCCTCCACCCCACCCAGGGGGTTATCCAAGGTTAAAAAGGGTTCACTTGGGAGTAGAGCACTAACAGGGCGTACCGTCCTCCGGACCCTCCCAGCATAGCTGTGTGGCGCACTGGGGACCCTGAAGAAAATGATGGACCTGGAAAGAAGGGAGGAACAGTAAAGTAAAAAAAATAAATAAATAAAATATAGCCTAAAGTCTCCTGTCCTTAGCAGAATCTGGGTTTTGATTAGCACTGCAAAAAAACTGCAAAGGCTTGCGTAAACTTTAAAGTGCTAATTAACTCCAAAGCAGAAGGAATGTCACTGCTTACATTCTAGCTGTTATCACTCACAGTATAGTAAGTTTTATTTCTTTAAAAAGACATGCAGACAAAAAAAAAATATTTTAAAACAGAATGGCTAAAACAAGCTTGGCAATACTGATATACATCAAACAGGGGCGAAGCAGAAGGTGTTAAACTGTTTTGGCCTTTTGTTGTGTAGCAGTCCAGCTGCTGTCTAATAGCTAGATGAATGCTAAGTTCAAACATTATGACGCATGAAAATATGTCTTTATTCAGCCCACTTTCCATGGTGTTAAAAGTTTGCATAAATCTGGACTCTGAGGCCCATCTCTCTCCCTCTGTGTTCTGACGGTAGGCACAACCCTACCCTGATCTAAAAGATCCTGAAACTATTCTTTTTAGAAATGACAGTATTTGAGATGGTCATACTGCACCTGCATTATCTTGTCTCCCGGTCGGAGTCCTGCAACGTCAGCTGGACCCCCTTCTGACACTCTGGTTACATAAATACCCTACAAATAACAATACAAACATTTTTAATAAACAGACTGAAATAAGACATTCACTGGAGATTTAAGTGGTTGTGGGTCTTAATTAAAAACAACAAACTAGAAAACACGACAAGCCAGGGACCAAAAAAAAAAAAAAAAAACTTTGAAGGGACGAGGAAATTACTTAAAGGGAATCTGTACCATGCAGCCTCACATTGTAAATATGTGAGCCTTACATGTTCAGCTGTTAGCACATGGTGAAGAGCAGTTATGTTAGTGCCCAAAAAAATAGGTTTTACAACAGTTAACATCCTCTGAAGCACAGCGTCATTTTCACTCGGTTCGGGCATTCTGTGCAAACATGGCTCCCGTGATGACGCCCATGCCTCACCACCTAGTGAGAACATGGACATCTGTGGCAGTCCCCTTACACTGAAGTGCACACTGAGCTCTCTACTGTGGTCCCCAATAATAGTGTACATACCCTGATGCTAGTGTCCCTGATCCTCTATCCGCTCCTATGGAAAATGGGTGAGAAAACGTTCTTCTGTGCTAGAAATTCATTTTATGTTCAGAGCCCCGCTTCTCCACTGAGGTACGCAGCTTCCTCCCATGACGCGCCAGCCCCAGCATGCTTGGCAGTGAGCATGCCCATCTATGCCTGCTGTAGGCTTTATAATGGAGCAGATTAGAAAGAATGTAAGAAACAACTACTCACCGGAGTAATATTACTTCTTCTAGGGTATTCTTTAGCATTATTGACAGAAGCAGTATGCCAGCTGGGTTCAGCTGCCCCAGAAAGGAGGAGTCAATGCAAATGAGGAAGGCATTGGCCAATCAAGATACAGTTAAGTGTAGAGTGCTGCCTGCAGTCAGCCTGAAGGACCTCAGAACTTTTTCTCTGCTGAACTGGCAACACTGCCCTGGAGCTCTTCTCTTCAGAGATCTTCCTGAGCCATCTTCTTTCTTTTTGAGTGCTGCTTTAAGATATTTTGTATATTTTCTTCATTTTATCTACTTTTACTGCATCTGCGCTGGGTTCCGTGCAGTTGCTTGATTTTTTCGTACTAAGGAACTGAGAACATAGAATGTATCGAAGGAGACAAGAAAAAAACCCTACGTTTGCTGGCATACTGCTTCTGTCAATAGATGCTAAAGAATTCCTGGGGTGAGAAACACTATTATCAATGTGATTTCTAGTACAGGACAGCTATGTGAGCATCTACAGTGGTGTCTCCTGTTAAACCGAGCAGTGGAATATGCAATATGAAAAAATTACTCACCTTAGTAATTGTGTTTCTTCTAATGGAGTCTTGCTATATTCTGACAACTGCAGTTAGCTCCAGCAGTTCAAGTGCTGGAGCTAACTGCAATTGTCAGAATACAGCAAGACTTCATGTTGTTTGAAAACAATTGTTCATCTTGGTACTGTGAGTGCGCATCACGTACTGAGATGAACAACTGTTGTATTGCATATTCCAGCGCTTGGTTTAACAGGAGACCATTGTGGAGGCTCACATAGCTGTCCTGTACCAGAAATCACATTAATAACATAGTGTTTACATTTTTTCTAATCTGCTCCATTATAAAGCCTCCAGCAGGCATAAACGTGCACGCTCACTGCCAAGTGTGCTGGGGCCGGTGTGTCACGGGAGGAAGCTGTGTACCTCAATGGAGAAGCTGGGCTCTGAACATAAAATGACTTTACAAGCACAGGACGTTTTCTCACCCGTTTTCCATAGGAGCTGATAGAGGACCAGGGGCACTAGCACTTACAGTGTTACTGGAGACTACAGTAAATAGGTCAATGTGCGCTTTAGGGTAAGGGGACTGCCACATAAACGTCCATGCTCTCACTAGGTGATGAGGCATGGACGTCATCACGGGAGCCATGTCTGTTGCACAGAATGCCCGAACCGAATGAAAATGGTTCTGTGTGGTGCTGTGCTTTGGGGGTGTTCATGGTTGTAAATCCTAGATTTAGGGGCTCTAGCACCTCTAGTTTTTAACATGTGTTAACAGATGACCATGTAAGGCTCACATATTTACGTACACTGTGAGCCTGCATGGTACACATTCCCTTGAAAGCTGTGGAATGGACAGGAAAGGGGAAACACTTCATTTCAGAAAAATGCAAAATAGGTTTAAATTAGTAAAGATGCTTATGCAGAAAAAATTCATTACAACAAAGCAAAAGCTAAATAAAAAGTCCTCAGATATGAACCGTCTTTAAAGCAGAAGTATTGCGAATGACGTTTACACAGTAATGTAGTCTCAAGTAATCACACAGTATCAATATATATCCATTTTGTCCACCTTTTTTACATTCTTGAACTGCAAAATGCAGTTATGAAGACTGTACAAATCCCTGCTTTTGGAGCAGGCGTCATGGTTCACTAATGGCCAAAGACTGGGACGTGGCCATACCAGGTTAGTGACTGTTCAGAAGGGAGATGGGGAGAAGGGGTTGCACTCTATATATAAGGGATAGAATCAAGGCCACGGAAGTGCTGGAGTACCCAGAGGAAAAGGAAGAGCTGGAGATGCTGTGGGTCCATCCTGGAGACAAACTCTGAGGACACTAACTATACAGAGGTGGTATGCAGACCTCGAGCACAGGGAGAGGAGTTGGATAAGGCATATGGGGAAACCATCATCAGGACAGGAAGTAAGGGGCGGTGCTACTAGTTGGGAACTTCAATCTGCCAGATGTAGACTAGAGCGTTCCAACTGTGGCATCAGAAAGTAGCAAGACTATCCTCCATTCCCTACAAGGGGTGTTTTTCAGCCAGCTACTCAATGAACCAAGTAGGGGTGGGGCAGTGCTGGACCTGACGCTCACCAACAAGGACAGCACTGCAGATGTCACAGCGGGCAGTCCCCTAGATACCAGTAATCAGTGTACAACACGGTTTAACACTGAGGCAAACCACATGAGGATGAGAATCCTTGACTTCAGGCTGGAGGATTTTAAAGACATGGAAGACTGCTTCAGAAACTACATCATTGGGAAGTTGCCAGGGAGAGGGAGATGTACACAAGGGAAATATAAGGTAACCAGCCTCAATGTGAAGGAAGTAAGTAAAAGCAGAAGGAAAAAGAGACCGTTACGGTTCTCTATGGAAGTGGTGAAGCGTAAAAAGGTAGCATTCAGCAGGTACAAGGAAACCAAGAGGAAGGAAGACAAGGAGGTGTACCAAGTAAAACAGAGGGAAGCAAAGCTGCAGACAGAGGAAAGGATAGCCAAGGGGGTAGCTAAAGGGGATAGGACTTTCTTCAGGTACATAAATGAGAAGAGAAAGGGCGGGACAGTGAGAATAAGGAGGGTGGGCAGGGAGAGCTGGGCAGAAGAGGTCCAAGAAAAAGCAAACTTCCTGAACAGGTACTTCTGCTCAGTCTTCAGAGTGGAGGGAGGGAGAGAAGACAGACTACCATGGAGCAGCAAAAAGAAAAAAAATTACTCACCTTAGTAATTATGTTTCTTCTATTGGAGTCTTGCTGTATTCTGACAAATGCAGTTAGCCCCAGCTTTGAAACTGCCCCGGAGAACAAAGGGTTAACTTTCTATGCAGAGCTCGAGCTCGGTTGATGTCTCTGTCTGGAGCCCTTTGAAATCCAACTGTCAGATTCTTACGAGCAAAAACTCACTAACTATCCTATGAGGAAATTGTAAAAATTGTACTAGCCAACTAAAACAAAAGTTTTGGACACCCAAATTAAGACTCAAGTCAGGAAACCCAAAAACCAATCCAAATAAGAATAATAATAATAAAAACAACACCCAAACAAAAGAAGAGGGTGTAAAAGGAGCACCCCTGAGGTGCAACACAGTGCCTGCCCACCCACTTCCCAAAACCAGGTTCTGAGAGGGGAGGCAGAGAGGGAGGTCAGAATACAGCAATACTCCAACAGAAGAAACATAATTACTAAGATGAGTATTTTTTCTTCAAACATGAAGTCTTGCTGTATTCTGACAAATGCAGACTACCAAGCAGTACCTCCATGGAGGAGCGACAGAACCTACTTTGGGAATAGGCTTTGAAGTACTGCTGTGCCAAACCGAGCATCACTCCTAGCCTGGATATCCAGGAAGTAATGCTTGATTAAAGTATGGACTGTTTTCCAGGTGGCTGCTTGACAAATTTCCAAGAGAGGGATGTCCCTGGCAGCAGCCAGGGAAGCAGCTGTACCTCTTGTAGAGTGAGCCCTCAGGCCTCAGGGTGGAATCTTTCCCGGTTTCTCACAGCAGAATTGTATACAAGAGACAATCCACCTAGCAATGGTTCTCTCGGTGGCAGGTTTGCCCTTTTTCACTTCCCCATAAGTGAGGAACAACTGGAGGGAATCAAACCTGTGACCCTTGTTACACTCTATGTAGTAGCTAAGGGCTCTTTTAACATCTAAACTGTGTAGCCTCCTCTCCCCTGAGGAAGAATGATCAGTGAAGAAAACAGGGAGACATACAGACTGATTCAAATGAAAATCTGAAACCACTTTGGGCAAGAAGAAAAAATTACTCACCTTAGTAATGTTGTTTCTTCTAATGCAGTCTTGTTGTATTCTGACAATAGCAATGAGTCCCAACCTTTGAACTGCCCCGGAGATGAAAGAGTTAACTTTCCATGCCAGGCATGGAACGCTGCGCTCGAGCTCGGTTGCGACTCTGTCTGTTGCTGTTTGAACTCAAACCGTCAGATCTTTATGAGCTAAACTCACTGAGGTCCTGTGTGGAAGCTGTAAACCTACACTAGCCAAATGGCTACTAACATAAAAACAGATTTTTTGGTCCCAAAACAAAGACTCAAGTCAGGAGACCCAAAAAATGAATAAACACAACACCCACTCACCCAAAGAAGAAGGGGCGATAACAAAAAATGTGGGGCACCTCCTGAGTGCCAACACTGCCACTGCCCACCCACATCCCAAAAACAAAGGTTCTGAGAGGGGAAGGCAGGGAGGAAGGTCAGAATACAGCAAGACTCCATTAGAAGAAACAACATTACTAAGGTGAGTAATTTTTTCTTCAAACAACATGCAGTCTTGCTGCATTCTGACAATAGCAGACTACCAAGCAGTACCTCCAAGGAGGAGGGACAGAACCTACTTAGGAAATAAGCTCTGAAGCACAGCTGTGCCAAACCGAGCATCACTCCTAGCCTGGATATCCAGGGAGTAATGCTTGGTAAAAGTGTGAACTGTTTTCCAGGTAGCTGCTTGACATATCTCTAGAATAGGAATATCCCTGGCAGCAGCCAGGGAAGCAGCTGTACCTCTGGTAGAGTGAGCCCTCAGGCCTGAGGGTGGAACCCTACCCAGTTTTTCATAGCAAAACTGAATGCAAGAGATAATCCACCTGGCAATGGATCTTTTAGTGGCAGGTTTTCCTTTACCAACCTCACCATAAGTGAGGAACAGTTGGAGGGAGTCAAACCTGTGACCCTTGGTACGTTCTATGTAGTAGCTCAGGGCTCTTTTCACATCTAAACTGTGCAGCCTCCTCTCACCAGAGGAGGAATGGTCAGTGAAGTACACAGGAAGAGACAGATTGGTTAAGGTGGAAGTCTGAAACCACCTTAGGCAAAAACTTCCTGTTAGTCCTGAGGACCACCTTATCCCTATGGAAGGAAATAAAATCAGGCTCCACTGACAGGGCTTGTAACTCACTTATGCGCCTGGCAGAAGTGATGGCCACCAGGAACACAGTTTTCCAAGTCAAGTACTTAAGCTCTGCTGAGGACAAAGGCTCAAAAGGGGGTTGCATAAGCTGAGCAATGCAAACGTTAAGATCCCAAGCAGGGGCAGGGTCCCTGAATGGCGGATTGGTATGAAGCAATCCCTTGAAAAACTTGGAGAATACAGGGTGAGCTGAAAGAGAAGAGGGCTTACCTGCTGAAATGAAAGCAGAAACAGCTGCCGGATGCACCTTTAGTGTAGCTGGTCTGAGTCCCAAGCTATTCAAATGTACCATACAGTCAAGGACTGTGGGCAGATCAGCAGACTCTGGGGAAATATGCTTCCCAGAGCACCATATGGAAAATCTTTTCCACTTGGAATTATAAGTAGTTCTGGTGGAAGGCTTCCTAGAAGCCTTTAGAATATCCATAACACCTTGGGAGAGGTGTAAATCAGCAAACTCTAACTCTTCAAGAGCCAGGCCTTGAGATTTGAGATTCGGGTACCAAACCCTCCCCTGAGCACAGGTTAACAGATTATAATTCCTGGGAAGAGACAGGGGAAGATGGACTGTTAAGGACAACAGGAGAGGATACCAAGGCTGTCTGGCCCAGTCTGGAGCAATCAGGATCACCTTGCAGGGTTGAGACCTGATTTTGACTAGCACTTTGAACAGGAGAGGGAAGGGGGGAAAGCATACAGGAACTTCCCTTCCCAACTGAGAACTAAGGCATCCAGGGGGACTGAGCCCAACACTGGGGACCTGCAGCAAAAAAGGGGAAGTTGGTGATTGTCTGGGGCTGCAAAAAGATCTATCTGAGGGGTGCCTCATCTGGAGAATATCACCTCCAAAACCAGGGGATCCAGAGACCATTTGTGATGACCCTGAGATATCCTGCTGACAGCATCTGCCAGGACATTGTCCTTGCCTGGGAAGTGTACTGCTGTGAGGGAGGTGTTCAGGGAATAAGCCAGAGACCACAATTTCATTGCTTCTGTGCTTGTTGATGTACCACATTGTGGTGGTATTGTCTGTTCTGATCTGAATAACTTTGTTCTGAACAGACTTGGAGAAGGCTTGAAGTGCTAGAAATACTGCTCTGAGTTCCAACAGATTGATGTGAAGCAGAGATTCTTGAGGGGACCACAACCCCTGGGTGGTCAGGTCTCCCAGGTGGGCCCCCCACCCCAAGAGGGAGGCATCTGTAGTAAGGATTAGAGAGTGAGACTGAGTGACAAAGGGAAATCCCTGTCTTAGATTGTTCTGATCCTGCCACCACTGCAAGGCCTGGATCAGGGTTCGAGTCACTGGGATCAGTTTGGTCAGAGGGTCCTTTTTCTGAGACCAAAAGGCTCTCAAGTGGAACTGAATGTCCCTCATCTGAAATCTTGCTCCCTGCACCACTGCTGTAGAAGCAGCCATGTGCCCCAGGAGCTGCAGAAAATGCCTTGCTGGTCGAGACACCTGTAGGGTGAATGAGGAGGCCAGTGTGAGAAGGGTCCTTGCCCTGTCCAGGGGAAGGAAGGCTCTGGCCTTTTCTGTATCTAGCTCTGCACCTATGAAGGTGAGGAGCTGAACAGGCTCTAGAACTAACTTTGAAAGATTCAGAAGGAAACCCAGAGAGGTGAGCAGTTGCTGAGTTATCTGTAGGTGTAACCTGACTTGGTCTGGGGACTGGCCTACTATGAGCCAGTCGTCCAGGTATGGGAAGATGGCAATCCTTTTCCTTCTTAGAAAAGCAACTACTACTGCCAGGCATTTTGTGAACACCCTTGGAGCAGAGGTTAGACCGAAGTGCATTGCTCTGAATTGGTAATGGCCTGAGCTGAGGTACTTTCGATGGGAGCTTCTGATGAGAATATGGAAATAGGCATCCTTGAGGTCCAAGGAGACTAGCCAGTCCCCTGGCCTTAGAGAGGGTAGAATTATTCCCAGAGTCACCATTTTGAATTCTGGCTTTAAAAGGTGCTTGTTTAAGTATCTGAGATCCAGGATGGGCCGCCATTCTCCTGTCTTTTTGGGGGTAAGGAAGTACCTGGAGTACAATCCTTTGCCTTGGTGTAGGGGTGGAACCCTTTCCACAGCTCTGAGAGCCAGGAGGGAAGAGACCTCTGCCTCTAGGGCAAGTGCCTCTGAAGGATTTGCAGGTAGAAAGGATATGGTTCTCAGCTTTGGGAATTTTTGAAGCTGAGAACCAGTCCCTGGCTTACTACTTCCAGGACCCACTTGTCTGATGTTAGAGACTTCCAGTCCTGGAAAAGTAAGCCAGTCTGCCCCTACAGGTAGTGGAGAATCGGCCCTGGCAAACCCATCAGGGTGCCTGTTTGGCAGGGGTTTTGGCTGAGGGGTGGAAGCAGGTCTGCTTGTACCCCGTCTGCCTCTCCCTCTAAAGAACCCCCTCTGAGCATAGGCAGAAGAGGAGGCCTGGGCTTGGTAGAAAGGCCTATGAAAAGGCCTGCCCCTGCCCTGGGATGCTGCCTCTGAGGAGTGGCTTGCCTTTCCTTGGCCTGGGCACTCCTATAGGTGGTCCTATATTCATCCATTTTCTTCATGTAATTCTCTGTTTGCTCCCCAAACAGAGAATTACCCACAACAGGAAAATCCATGGCCTTAGTCTGGGTATCCTGTGACAGGCTAGTACATCTGAGCCAAGCCATTCTACGAAGTGCCACAGATGTAGCCATGACTCTAGATGAAACATCATTGGAGTCCACTGCAGCATGGAATTGCACCTTGGATGCCTCAATACCATCAGCAGCCACCTGCTCCAGCTCCTTGGCAAGCTGGCCAGGAACCTGTTTTGCTAAAGCCATGACAGTGTCCCATCTGGATTTCTGATACCTAGCAGTATAGGCCATATAGTTGGCCTGTCTGAGTCCCAAGGATGCTGCCATGTACTGTTTCTTTGCCATGGCATCAATCCTCCTGGAGTCCTTGCCTGGGGGGTGTGAAGCCAAGGGAATACTTGCCTTATCACAGGCTGCAGCCTGCACTACCCCAATATGGCTGCACTGTTGTGTAAGGAACTCCGTATCTGAGCCTGACAGTATATACCTCTTGTCCATTCTTTTATCCACAGGAGGTACAGTATTAGGAGTTTTTAAAATCTTAAATGTCTGTTTCCCAAAAGACTCGTGTAAGGGAACAGACAGCCTCCTAGACTCTGGGATATCCATCATTTCCACATAGTCAGGCTCCTCCTGGTCATCCACAGCTTCTTCCATAGGAAGCTAGAGGGTTTCGGCCACTTTCTTATAAAACATGAAATGGGAGGGGGACTCAGAAAGCCTAGGAGGAGACACTCCTGAAGGTCTGTCTGGGGAGATGTCCGGGTCAATGGGCACATCCAGACTTTCAAAACCACATTCACTTTCCTCATACTCCTCTTCCTCCGGTTCATAATATTCCTCTAAATCATAATCTTGAACCAGTGGAACCGGCCAAACCGAGCGCCTCCCTGATGGTGCCGGTTCGGTCGGAACCGGGGAAAACGACTGCACAATTTTTATCGCTTTGGCTATTTCCTCAGCAGTTGGAGAAGAAAGTTTTGGATCCACACCAGCTGATTTTTCCTTTCTTGTTCTCTTAGCCGGAACCGACTCCTCAGAATCGGTTCTCCTTTTGCCCAAAGAAGTCTCACCCTGGTCAGAGGGCACTCCTTCTGGTTCGGTTTGAACCGAACCGGGCTGGCCATCTGGTTCAGTGGACTTTTTGGCCTCCCTTTCCCTGAGCCTACCAACTCTCTTCTCTAGGGTAGCTGCAGGAAAATTTTTACAAATCTGGCAGTCTGTACTGAGGTGGTCAAACCCCAAACAATAAACACAGGTCACGTAGGGGTCAGCCTTAGCAAAGACTTCCCCACACACACTGCAGTGTTGAAACCCAGTGGGCCCAGTTTTTCTTTTGGGTTTCTCAGACATTGTGCCAGTCCTAACAAAACTTACCCTTTTAATGGCAATCCGCCAGGCAAGACACTCTTATCGGTTCCTGACCGTGTTCCGGGTCGTGGAAAAAAACGTAATAAAATCCGTTTTTTTTAGAACCGATAAGAACCGGTAACCACACACTAAAAGTACAGAGAAAGATTTTTCAACAACTTGATCGGTTGAAACCGAACCGATGAACCGTTTACAAGTTCCACACAGAATAGAAAACAATATAAACCTATCTAGTACTCACGAATACCACAGACAGAGACTGAACCAACAGGTTACGGTTTAAATTCGGTCTAAAACCGAGAAAAGCGGTACTTTAACCAACAAATTGAACCGAGCAGAAGGAGAAATCTCCGGAGCGACTGTTCAGTGAGGCGGAGTAAAGAATCCAACGGTTTGAGTTCAAACAGCAACAGACAGAGTCTCAACCGAGCTCGAGCTCAGCGTTCCATGCCTGGCATGGAAAGTTAACTCTCATCTCCGTGGCAGTCCGAAGGTTGGGATTCACTGCTATTGTCAGAATACAGCAAGACTTCATGTTGTTTGAACCTTCTGTTGGTTCTAAGGACCACTTTATCCCTGTGAAAGGAGATAAAATCAGGTTCTACTGGCAGGGTTTGCAATTCACTGATACGTCTGGCAGAGGTAATGGCCACTAAAAAACACAGTTTTCCAAGTCAAGTACTTGAGCTCTGCTGAGGACATAGGTTCAAAGGGAGGTTGCATAAGTTGAGCAATGCAAACATTTAAATCCCAGGCAGGGGCAGGGTCTCTAAAGGGAGGATTGGTATGAAGCAATCCTTTAAATAATTTACAGAACACAGGATGAGAAGATAGTGTGGAAGACTTCCCCACTGACAGAAAAGCAGAAACAGCTGACAAGTGAACCTTGAGATTAGCTGGTCTGAGGCCTAGACCATTAAGATGGACCATATAACCCAGAACTGTAGGCATTTCAGCAGTATCTGAGGAAATATGCTTCTTGGAACACCAAATGCGGAATCTCTTCCATTTGGAGTTATAGGTCTTTCTGGTGTAGGGCTTTTGAGAAGCTTTGAGAATATTTAGAACCCCCTGAGACAGAGGCAGATCTGCAAACTCACTCTTCAAGAACCATGCCTTGAGATTAAGACACTGAAGACTGGGGTACCAAATCCTCCCCCGAGAGGTGGTTAACAGGTTGTAGTTTCTGGGAAGAGACGGGGGAAGATGGACAGCAACGGGGGTACCAAGGCCGTCTGGCCAGTCTGGAGCAATCAGAATCACTTTGCAAGGTTGTGACCTTATCTTGACTAAAACTTTGAACAGAAGAGGGAGGGCGTACAGAAATTTCCCTTCCCAGTTCAGAATCAGAGCATCCGGGGGACTGAGCCCAAGACTGGGGGGTCTGCAACAAAAGAGAGGAAGTTGGTGATTGTCTGGGGCTGCAAAAATAGCCATCTCTGGAGTGCCCCACCTCGAAAAAATCAACTTTAATATCAGAGGGTCCAGGGACCATTCGTGATGACCCTGTGAGATCCTGCTCAGTGCATCTGCTAGCACATTGTCCTTCCCTGGAAGGTGAACTGCTATCAGAGAGGTTTGCAGGGAATAAGCCAGGGACCACAACTGCATGGCTTCTGTGCACAAGGCCATAGACCGAGTGCCTCCCTGCATGTTGATGTACCACATGGTGGTGGTGGTGCTGTCTGTTCTAACTTGAACCAACTTGTTCTGCACTGACTGAGAGAAAGCTTGCAGGGCCAGAAAAACTGCCCTGAGCTCTAGGAGATTAATATGGAGAAGGGACTCCTGAGGGGATCACAGTCCCTGGGCAGTGAGGGGCCCCCAGATGGTCTTCCTAGCCCAGACGGGAAGCATCCGTGGTAAGGACCACTGAATGAGACTGAGTAGCAAATGGGACCCCTTGCCTTAAACTGTCCTGATCCTGCCACCACTGAAGGGCCTGGATCAAGGTCCCAGTCACTGGAATCAGTTTGGTAAGGGAGTCCTTATTCTGAGACCAAAAGTCCCTCAGATGGAACTGAATGCCCCTCATCTGGAATCTTGCCCCTTAGACCACTGCTGCAGAAGCAGTCATGTGGCCCAAGAACTGGAGGAAATGCCTTGCTAGTCAAGACACCTGAAGGCTGAAGGAAGAAGCTAGTTCTATAAGAGCTCTTGCCCTTTCTAGGGGAAGAAAGGCTCTTGCTTTGATCGTATCCAGCTCTGCCCCTAAGAAGCTCGAGAACTGACTTGGGAAGAATGAGAAGAAATCCTAGAGAAGTGAGCACTTGCTGGGTCACTTGCAGGTCTGACTTGACTTGGTCTGGAGACTGGCCCACTATTAGCCAATCGTCCAGATACGGAAAAATGGAAATATTTTGCCTCCTAAGAAAGGCAACTACTACTGCCAGGCATTTTGTGAAAACCCTTGGGGCTGATGTTAGACCAAAGGGCATTGCTCTGAACTGATAGTGGCCTGAGGGCAACTCGAACCTGAGGTACTTTCTGTGGAAGCACCTGATGGAAATGTGAAAACAGGCATCTTTGAGGTCCAGGGAGGCTAGTCAGTCCACTGGCCTTAGAGAGGGAAGAATTATTCCCAGAGTTACCATCTTGAACCTTGGTTTTAAAAGTTGTTTGTTTAGGTATCTTAGGTCTAGGATGGGTCGCCACTCCCCTGTCTTTTTTGGGGTAAGGAAGTACCTGGGAGTATAGACCTTTGCCCCAGTGTAGGATAGGCACACTCTCTATGGCTCTTAAATCCAGAAGAGACGAAACCTCTGCCTCTAGGGCAAGGGTTTCTGAGAGACCTGTAGGTGGAAAAGATCTGGCTCTCATCTTCGGAAATTTGTTGAAGCCGAGAACCAGTCCCTGGCTTACTACTTCCAGGACCCACTTGTCTCAGATAACAGGCACCTAGTCCTGGACAAAGTAAGCCAGCCTGCCCCCTACTGGAATAAGAGAATTGACCCGAGTAGGCCCATCAGGGTGTCAGCTTGGCAGAGTCCTTAGGCTGAGGAGTGGATGCAGCCCTGCTCATCCTCCTTCTGCCTCTCCCTCTGAAGAACCCCCTCTGTGAAAAGGGAGAAGAGGCCTGTGCTTGGTAAAAAGGTCTATGAAAAGGCCTGCCCCTAGACTGCTGCCTTTGAGGAGCTGCCTGCCTCTCCTTGGTCTGAGCACTCCTGTAAGTGGTCCTGTACTCATCCATTTTCTTCATGTAATTCTCTCTCTGCTCCCCAGAGAATTACCCAGGAAAATCCATGGCCTTAGCCTGGGTATCCTGCGAGAGGCTAGTACATCTGAGCCAAGCCATTCTCCGAAGAGCCACAGATGTAGCCATGACTCTTGACGACACATCATTGGAGTCCATAGCAGCATGAAACTGTACTTTTGATGCCTCGATCCCATCTGCAGCCACCTTCTCCAGCTCCTTGGCTAGCTGGGGAGAGGCCTGTTTAGCCAGTGCCAGTACAGTGTCCCACCTGGACTTCTGGTACCTGGCTGTATAGGCCATATAATTCGCCTGAGTCCCAAGGAAGATGCCATGTACTATTTTTTTGCCATGGCATCAGTCTTCCTGGAGTCTTTGTCTGGGGGGGGTGTGAAGCCAAGGAAATGTTTGCCTTATCACAGGCAGCAGCCTGCACAACCCCAACATGGCTGCGTTGCTGGTATAAAATCTCCGTATCTGAGCCTGATAGTGTATACCTCTTGTCTATTCTTCTAACAGGAGGTATAGAATTGGGAGACTTTAGGATTTTTTGTGTCTGCTTCCCAAAAGATTTGTGAAGGGGAATAGACAGTCTCCTGGACTCTGGGATGTCCATCATTTCCATATAATCAGGCTCCTCTTGACCCTCCATTGCTTCCTCCATAGGAAGCTGGAGGGTTTCAGCCACCTTTCTGTAAAACAAAGTGGGAAGGGGACTCAGAAAGCCTTGGAGGGGATACACCCGAAGGTCTGTCTGGGGAGATGTCCGGTTCCACAGGCACATCCAGACTTTCACCATCACCATCATCATCATCTTCAAACACCCCCTCCTCCTCAAACTCCGGTTCATAAAATTCTTCAGAGGTATAATCGTGAACCAGGGGAACCGACCAAACTGAACCCCTGCCAAAAGGTGCCGGATCGGTCGGAACCGGGCGAAGCCATTCCACAATCGAATCGCTCTATTTCCTCATCGGTCGGAACATGAACTTCTGGATCCGAACCGGTCAATTGCTCTTTGCGTTTTCTTTTTGTTGGAACTGAACCCTCGGGATCGGCTCTCCTTTTGCCCAAAGAAGTATCACCCTGGTCAGAGGGCACTCCTTCTGGTTCGGTCGGAACCAAACCGGGCTGGCCATCCGGGTCAGCGGACTTCTCGGCCTCCTTTTCCCTCAGTCTACCTAATCTCTTTTCAAGGGTAAATTTGGGAAAATGTTTACATGTTTGGCAGCCTGTATCGAGGTGTTCAAACCCCAGACAATAAACACAGGTGGTGTGGGGATTGACCTTAGCAAAGACCTCCCCACACTCACTGCAGTGTTGAAACCAAGTGGGCCTGTTTTTTTTTCTTGGGTTTCTCAGACATGGCCAACCTAACAAACTTACCCTTTTTATGGCAACCACCAGGCAAGACTCCCTTATCGGTTCCTAACCGTGTCACAGGTATTGGAAAAAAAACATACAAAAACACATTTCTTTTAGAACCGATAAGGACCGGTAACCACACACTAAAGAAAGATACAAGTATTCACCATAAACAATCGGTTCAGCCGAACTGATCTACACTTTTACAAGTTCCACACAGAAAATCAGCACAAACTTATCTAGTACTCATGGCACCACACAGACTGAACAGACTATGCAGAAATTAATTTCGGTTAAAAACCGACACTTAACCAACACATTAACCAACTTTCGAACCGAGCTGCAGGAGAAATCTCCGCGGAGCGACTGTTCAGTGAGACGGAGCAAAGAATCTGACGGTTGGATTTCAAAGGGCTCCAGACAGAGACATCAACCGAGCTCGAGCTCAGCATTCTATGCTCTGCATAGAAAGTTAACCCTTTGTTCTCCGGGGCAGTTTAAAGGCTGGGGCTAACTGCATTTGTCAGAATACAGCAAGACATCATGTTTGAACAAAGGCGGGTAGGTGGAAACAATTCCATTTTCAAAGAGAGAGTCCTGAAGGGAAAGAGACTTGCAGCTTTGAAAGTCGATAAGCCTATGAGAGTGGATGGGCTACACCCAAGGGTACTATAGGAACTCAGTGAGGTGCTAGCTGCTCCACTGACTGCCTTAATTCAACAGTTCTCTGGAAAATGGTGGCTCTGAAGGAGAGCAGATGTGCTTCCTCTACATTACAACACCAGCAGGGAAGAGGCTAGCCACTATAGGCCAGTCAGTCTCACCTCAGTGGTGGGGAAATAATGGAAACACTACTAAAGAAAAGGTTGGTAGAGTATCTTGAATTCAGTGGGCTGCAAGACCACAGGCAGCAGGGATTCACAGAGGAGAGGTCATGCCAGACGAACTGGATTTCTTTGAGTGACCAAGGGATGTGGCTTATCTGGACTTTAAGGCCTTTGATACTTTGCTGCACAAGAGACTGACAACTTGAGCAGCCTAGGGGTGGGATCCCAAGTGTTAAACTGGGTTAGAAACTGGTTAACAGATAAGAGAGGATGGTTGTTAATGCCCCTCACTCTAATGATGGGAGAGTGACCAGCAGGGTGCTGCAGAGCCCAGTACTGGGACCGGTCCTCTTCAGTGTCTTCATAAGTGACACTGCAGAAGAACAGGAAGGGAAGGGAAGGTATGTCTTTTTGCAGAGGACACCAAAATCTGTAACAGGGTGGACACTCAGGAATGGGGGTAAAGAAAAAGCAGAGCGATCTTGGGAAACTTGAGGAGTGATCAAGAGCATGATAGTTGGGGCTCAGTGCCAAAAAGTACAAAAATCATGCACCTAGGGCATAGAAACCTAGGAGCCGAGTAAATGATGGAGGGGAGGTACTTACAGTCACTAAGTAGGAAAGGAACCCTGGAGTTATCACATCTGATTATCTCAAAGTGGCAGGGCACTGTGACAGAGTAGTGGGTAGGGCCACATATTGCATTACTTTATCCTCCTCCAAGGGGTTCTTCCTTCCTTGTGGCACTGCTTGGGACTCTCCTAACGGTGATGCATACTGCAAGAGCCCCTCGAAGTAAGACAGTACAGTTACATAAGAACTTACCATAACAGTAGATCTTCGAGAGGAGCTCTTGCCGTAGGCAGGTTTTTCCCTCCATCCCCCTGCTCTCTTTTCCTTTCAGCCTTTCTTGGCTCCAGAATCCTTCTCTCTCCTGTCAGACACTGTCACAGAGTCTCTGGCGGGAGAACTGAGGTGGGCATGGGAGACTGCCCCTCTTATACCACAGGCGGAGGCAGGCATGTCGGCGTCAGGGGCGGTCCCCTGTTGTAGACTGCTAGCTAGAAATTTTGTGTGTGTTCCTGGTGGCTTATTCCCAACAGTGTTGCCTACTGCAAGAGCTCCTCTCAAAGATCTACTGTTACAGTAAGTTCTAATGCAACTGTATGTTCCCTAATCTGAACCGGAGGTACTTTCTGTGACTGGGTCTGACTGGTATGTGAAAATAGGCATATTTCAGATCCAGTGATCCTAGCCAGTCTCCCACTTTTAATGATGGTATCACTGAGCCCAGTGTTACCACTCTGAATTTATCTTTCTTTAAATGTTTGTTCAGATATCTGAGATCTAAAGTGGGTCGTAACTTGCCATTTTTCTTGTAGGCCAAGAAGTATCTGGAGAAAAGACCCTTGCCCATTTGAGTGTCAGGTACCTTCTCCACTGCTTTGGTCTGCAGTAATTTCTTTACCTCCAGCTCCAATGTCAGGTTAAAAAAAACCTTTGAGTTCTGCAGTTTGGGGAATTTTCTGAACTGCAGTGACAAACCTTGACCCACTGCTTCCAGGACCCACTTGTCTATGACGATTCTTGGCCATTCTTGTGAGTAGTGAGCCAACCTTCCACCCACTGGCAATGGATGGGCAACCTTGGCAGAGCTGTCAGAGGTCTGGCTTTTGTTGGGGTTTACAAGACAGAGCCGCAGATGTACATCTGGTACCCCTTCTCCCCCTGCCCCTATAGTAACCTACTTCAGATGGTTACTCAGGGAAAATAAGGTTGATAGTAAACCCTACCCCCACCTCCCTTTTCAGAAGGCCTGTGGGAAGCAGACGCTGTCTCTTTTTTGGTATTGCTCTGGTAGGTGGTTTTGTATCCATCCACCTTTTCATGCAAGTCACTGTTTTGTCAAGTATTCAGGGAACTGTTCTTGATTGCTTAGTAGAGCATTTAGCGTACAGGACACAGAAGGGTTCCTTAAGGAATTCAAATTTAGTGGAGCTGGTAATCCCAAGGTCCAAGGCATTAAGGGCAACTTATTTCTTTCAACCACAAGATCCCTGGTGAATGGAACTCCTTGCCAGCTAGATTTCACTTAAAGGATGGAAAATTCCCATCCTGTGCAGCTAGAAAGGCATGGTTCACTGGGAGAGATGTAGTTATCTTACAAGGTTTTATTTAACTCTAAAAATTGATTAGCGTTTTGCTCATAAAAGTGCTAAAATATTGTGAAAATGCATAGCACTTGCCTCATTGTGTTTAACAAACATAACACTTCTAGAAAATATATAAATACTTTCTGTACAGTTAGTATTGTCCCAAGAAAAAAAAAATGCTAATCAATTATTTAAAACCCTGTCTTACAGCGTGGGTCATGTAGGGACATTCTGTGGAAATATGTGTAATATACTGTGTGCTGTTAGATCCCTATTGACAGTGTTCTTAAAAGTCTTCCTAAACTGTATGTGAGAAACGTAGCTAACCCACAAGGAGGGTTATTTAGGGACAATTTGTGGAATATGTCTTTATGTATAATATACAGTGTGCTGCTATATCCCTATTGACTATACTCTTAAAGTCTCCTTAAATTGTATGTTCATTTACGTATTTTTAAATGCAACTTGTACATTTTTTTATGATGGGACATCATTGTAAATGAGCCTACACAATGAATTTATCCCAAATAAACAAACCTGAACTCTCACAGGCTACAGCATGCATGTGTGTGAAGGTGCATATGTGCTCCAGAACTGCCAGCCCCTTTCTACCCACCCGAACAATGACAGTACCAGCAGGCCTCCACCTGGTGGCAGTCAAGAGCTGGAACGGGTCACCACCCCAACCTGGAAGGGGAGAGCTTCCAAGCAGCCACTGGATCCTCACCAGCCCCAACAGCTGAGCCCTGGCAATCCGAGCTCATTCCCAAACTCGGGTCACCGATGTGGGAAAGGTAAGGTGCATTGCAGCAGCTCAGCCCCACCTGGCCGGCATCTATGGGCCCTTTCTATGCGAAAAAGCAGGGTGACAGGGAGGACTAGATCATCACAGAGGAGATCCTCCAAGAATTCTGTCATTCTGCCTGTCTCAAAGACTATCAAATGTTAAGTTATCGCTCAGCACTCTTGCCTCCAGGTCTTGACAATTGTCTTGGAGTGTAGTGTGTTGGTCTAGCAAAAATTAGTGCATAGTGGAGATGCTTGGTGCCATCCTCCACACTACTGGTTCACTCCTTTGCTTCCTCCAACCTTTTCTCTGCTTTATGCAGCTTGGTATGAGGAGTCTGAACTCAGCCTTATTTTCATTTTGAAAGGTTCTTATTTCAACTAAGAGAGCCTCAAAATGGGAGTGGGAAAGTTTTTCTGTCTTCACGTTGGTGTCTCCGTCTGGGCCTACTGTACTGGCTGGCGAGGGGCTTCTGCTACAGCCACTGCGGCTCAATCCTCGAGCATCCACTTTTGGTTGCTGCAGAGTCTTTCTGGATGTGGTCCATCTGTCTTCCCATCACCTCCAGATGCCATCACAGGTGATGGTGATCATGTTTTTATATTAAGGCAGATTTACGGCATGCTGCCGATGGAGCTCGAGAGCTAGCTACTCATCAGAAGGGTGACAGCACCAGAAGTTCACTATTTTAGTTTTTAACACGTGCCGCCTCGTTATAAGCATGCTTCACAGAAGTTCATTTTAGAAGTTTCTCATTTAAATCTGTACACAGTTGGTGCTCTGTAAAGTGACTGTGGTCTGAAGTGAACCTTTACCTTGTCTGTTTTGTCTTCAGAGTATGGATTTTGTGCAGGGTCCTGGTCAATTCCTCCACCAATACTGAATCCAAGGATCAGGTTGTCACCCTGACGCAACTTATGAATTTCAACACGTTGCTGAAAATGGGAGAAAAATACACAAGAAATAAAAATGAGGCAATGCATTTCTCATTTTTACACACCAGTCAAAGAAGGCCTAAAAAACTAATAACTCAGAGCAACAGTAGAGGTTACAGTTGTGTGTTCCCATCAAGCTCATTGCAATGTGAGCTCTGTTCTAGCTTATTACTACAATTAAAGGAGCATAGTCAAGCCTTGACTAATTATATTAGGTTTTCTTAGTATAACAGTACACTGATAAGTGTTTGATTTTTTTTTTCTTCATTCTGATTTTCAGAGAAATCATTATCATTGGGACAGAAGAAGAAGAAACATGCATTTCCATATTTGCGACAGTAATAAGCAAAGCTGAATTCTGACATTATTATTTAATGTTTCATGTCTTATAAATCTTTAAGTGTAATACTGCTTTTGTTTCCGTGTAAGTTGTGGAAGCATGCTCAGTATGGCTCAGTGCAGCGTTGCATTTGTACAGCAGAATGCTGTATACAGTTCACATTCGAGGCCAGGCCTTAGAACCTGTAATGCACTTTGTCTGTCTACCCCTTCACAATGGATGTGATGGGCATGACTCATTTTGCTTATAATGGACCCTGGGTCTGAAATTCACCAAGTTCATTGGCGACCAGCTTCAGGAGTAACATGAATGTATTATGATTGTAAAATGGCTTCATGTAGTTATAGGTGGCATATTACCTTAAAAAGTATATTGCGTTTTGGATTTATGTTAACTTAAATCTTTGCAAAGAGATACCAGTTAAATGAGGACTTACCATAACAATGATGAATCTTAGAGAGGAGCTCTTGCAGTAGGTAATTACATATGGACTGAAGCTGGCAGGCGTCAGGACTCCACGGAAACATTTGTAGCTAGCAGTCTCTGGCAAGGGACCGCCCCCACGTCAGGTGACCGGCGTCAGGAGACGTCGGTATAAAGGGGTGGTCCCTCACACCCGCCTTCCAGTTCTTTCTCGCCAAAGGCCAAAAGAGGACAGACGAGAGAGAGAAGCGAATATTTCCCTCACTGGAAAAAGAGTTGAAAAAGCTTAGGGGGATGGAGGGCCGGAAGGTATTACCTACTGCAAGAGCCTCTCTCGAAGATCTACTGTTACGGTAAGTTCTTATGTAACTGTACTATCTTACTTCGAGAGGGCTCTTGCAGTAGGTAATTACATAAAGGACCGAGTCCCAAGCAGTCTGTAACAAGAAGAAGCAAACGGGAGGAGGAAAGTTACTTAAAGTAGATCCTCTAGCTGTGAAGGCCTCAAGAAAGGAGGCCTTGCAGGACAGCAAGCCCGAAGCCTGCTCTACGGGGAGAGGCAATATCCAAACTGTAATGTTTTGTAAAGGTATGGACGGAAGTCAAGTGGCGGCAGCACAGATGTCTGCCGCTGAAACATTCTTGAAACAAGACACCGAGGCAGTGACTCCTCTGGTGGAGTGGCCTCTCACTTGACCCGAAAGGGTTTTGTTGTACTTGTCATAACAGAAGGTGATGCAATGAGCTAACCATTTGGACAGGCATTGCTTAGAAACAGCACTGCCTTCTCTTTTGTAGGAAAAAGAGACAAACAGTTGATCAGTTTTTGAGATCTTTTGTTCTGTTAGTGTAGTATCTCAGGATTCGGTGAACGTCCATAGTGTGTAAGAGATACTCCCCTTGATTGGAGTACTGCGTAAAGAAAGCAGGTAACTCTATGGACTGGTTCAATGTAGATTCTGCTACCACCTTGGGGAGAAACTTAGGATTGGTGCGCAGAGCCACACATTCCTTGTGAAAAATCAAGTACAGGATTTTACACATCAGGGCCTGGAGCTCAGAAATCCTCCGAGCAGAAGTAATGGCCACTAGGAACAGCATCTTCCATGAAAGGAACTTCATGTCTGCTGAGGCTGCCGGTTCAAAGAGAAGCAAAGTAAGCTTCTCGAGAAGGAAATTCAAATCCCAAGGAGGGACGGCAACTCTGATAGGGTGTCTCAAGTGGAGAAATCCCTCTGAGGAAAGTCTTAGAGACTTCCAGCTGAGCAAACGTCCTGTCTGCAAAAGGGACATGGTAGGCCGAAATGGCCACCATGTCTACTTTCAGGGACGAGTGACTAAGACCCAGATCAAAGAGATGTCGCAGGTACTCCAGCTGCCACCCAACAGAGCACGAGAAAGGCTTGAAATCTTTTGAAGCGGCCCAGACTGTAAACCGTTTCCATTTCATGGCATAGGTAGACCTAGTGGAGGGTTTTCTAGCCTCCACCAGGATCTCAGCCACCTCGGGCCGAAACCCCAAACCGGGCTTGAGCTATGTCTGCAGGAGCCATGCGTGTAGTTGGAGGGACTTGAGACCAGGATGGACCAGGGTCCCCTGATCCTGGGTCAATAAAAGTCACGAGAGAGGAAGAGGAAGAGGAGGTTCCTCCGAGTATTGTTGCAGAAGAGAGACCCAAACTTGCCTGTGCCAGAATGGAGTGATCAGAATCATTCATGCTCCTTCTGAGCAGAGTTTCTGTAAGACTCTTGGGATCAAAGGGAAGGCATAGACCAATCTGTCCTTCCAATCTAGAGACAGAGCATCTCTCCAAAAAATGTCGCGCTCTTGAGCGAACGAGCAGAAGTTGGGAAGTTTTGCGTTTAGAGGTGAGGCGAACAGGTCCACCTGTGGCATTCCCCAACGCAGGAAGAGATCGTCTAGGACCCCCTGATCCAGTTCCCACTCGTGAGCTTGAGCAGATGAGCGGCTTAGTTTGTCTGCTAAGGTGTTCTTGACCCCCGGGACGTGAATTGCCGTGAGGTGAAGGTTGTGCTGTGCTACCCAATTCCAAACTCTCATCGCTTCCCTGCAAAGAGGGTAGGAACAAGTCCCTCCCTGTTTGTTCATGTACCATACCACACACATACTGTCCATCTGTATGGCTAAGGGCTAAGTGGCCGGGAAGAAGATGCAGATGTAGAGCCTGGAGAGCATAATGCACTGCCCAAAGTGCGAGCACATTGATATGAAGCATTTTTTCGAGTATGGACCAGGAGCTCTGGGTCCTGTGAGGTCCGAGATGGGCTCCCCAACCTTCGCCCGAGGCATCTGTGGTCAGAGTCTGGGAGAGGGCAGGAATCCAGAAGGGAACTCCCCACAAAAGGTTCTCTCGAACCATCCACCACAGCAAGTCTCGGACCATGGGAGAGGAGACTAGGACAAGCTGGTCCAGGTCGTCCACCAACTGATCCCATTGAGACCAAAGCATCCACTTAAAGACCCTCATGTGGAGCCAAGCGCGAGGGACTGATGGGATAGCAGCCGCCACAAGCCAGAGGAGGCGAAGAACCGACCTTGCACTGACCCGCCTGAGGCCGGACAACAGGCTTACTTGAGTCTGGCCGCCCTGTCCGGTAGCAGGAAGGCCCTGCCCAAGGTCGTGTCCAGGATCGCCCCGATAAACTGGAGCCTCTGGGATGGGATCAAGTGAGACTTGGAATGGCTGATGGTAATACCCAGACAGGCAAAGACCTGCTGGGTAAGGGAGAGTAAGCACAGGAGTTCCTCCCTGGATGAGACAGCCAGGACCCAATCGTCCAGGTACGGGAAAACCCCCGGTACGCAGGTAGGCCACTACCACCGCAAGGCATTTGGTGAACACCCGAGGAGCCGAGGAAAGACCAAATGGGAGGGCCCTGAACTGGTAGTGGTACCCCTGGAAAGCAAAACGGAGGTATCTGCAGTGAGAAGGGCAGATAGGAATGTGCAGGTCAGCATCCTGCATATCCAGAGTGCACAGCCACTGTCCCGGCCGAAGGAGGGGCAGGAGGCTCTGCAGAGAGAGCATCCTGAACCTCTTGTATTCCACGAATAGGTTCAGGGAACTGAAATCTAGAAATCGGCTTTACATCTCCTGTCTTCTTCGGGACCAGGAAGTGGTGGGAACAGTAACCCGTTCCCTGTAGAGGAAGGGGGATGAGCTCCATCGCCTCTTTCAGCAAAAGTGCTGAAATCTCTTCCTGGACCACAAGAAGGTGTTCCTGAGAGTACGACGAACTTGGGGGGTGATGAGGTGGTTTCCGTAGAAACTCTATTGAGTGTCCTTCTGCAATTAGCTGGAGCATCCAAGAATCTGAAGTTATACTCTCCCAGCCCGGGAGGTGGAGGGAAAGAAAAAATTACTCACCTTAGTAATGTTGTTTCTTCTAATGGAGTCTTGCTGTATTCTGACAAATTGCAGTGAGGTCCAACCTTCGAACTACCCCGGAGATGAAAGAGTTAACTTTCCATGCCAGGCATGGAACGCTGAGCTCGAACTCGGTTGAGACTCTGTCTGTTGCTGTTTGAACTCAAACCGTCAGATCTTTACGAGCTAAACTCACCGAGTGTCCTGTGTGGAAGCTGTAAACCTACACTAGCCAACTGGCTACTAAATATAATAAACAGATTTTTTGGTCCCAAAACAAAGACTCAAGTCAGGAAACCCAAAAAATGAAATAAACACAACACCCATTCACCCAAAGAAAAGGGGTGATAATAAAAAGGTGGGGCACCTCCTGAGTGCCAACACTGCCACTGCCCACCCACATCCCAAAAACAAAGGTTCTGAGAGGGGAAGGCAGGGGAAGGTCAGAATACAGCAAGACTCCATTAGAAGAAACAACATTACTAAGGTGAGTAATTTTTTCTTCAAACAACATGAAGTCTTGCTGTATTCTGACAAACTGCAGACTACCAAGCAGTACCTCCATGGAGGAGGGACAGAACTTACTTAGGAAATAGGCTCTGAAGCATTGCTATGCCAAACCAAGCATCACTCCTAGCCTGGATATCCAGAGAGTAATGCTTGGTAAAAGTGTGAACTGTTTTCCAGGTAGCTGCTTGACATATCTCTAAGATAGGAATATCCCTTGCAGCAGCCAGGGAGGCAGCTGTACCTCTGGTAGAGTGAGCCCTCAGGCCTGAGGGTGGAATCCTACCTAATTTTTCATAGCAAAATTGAATGCAAGAGACAATCCACCTGGCAATGGATCTTTTAGTGGCAGGTTTTCCCTTACCAACCTCACCATAAAGTGAGGAACAGTTGGAGGGAGTCAAACCTGTGACCCTTGGTACGTTCTATGTAGTAGCTAAGGGCTCTTTTCACATCCAAACTGTGCAGCCTCCTCTCACCAGAGGAGGAATGGTCAGTGAAGAACACAGGAAGAGGAGACATAGATTGGTTAAGGTGGAAGTCTGAAACCACCTTAGGTAAAAACTTCCTGTTAGTCCTGAGGACCACCTTATCTCTATGGAAAGAGATAAAATCAGGCTCCACTGACAGGGCTTGTAACTCGCATATGCGCCTGGCAGAAGTGATGGCCACCAAGAAAACAGTTTTCCAAGTCAAGTACTTAAGCTCTGCTGAGGACAAGGGCTCAAAAGGGGGTTGCATAAGCTGAGCAATGCAAACATTAAGGTCCCAAGCAGGGGCAGGGTCCCTGAATGGCGGATTGGTATGAAGCAATCCCTTGAAAAACTTGGAGAATACAGGATGAGCTGAAAGGGAAGAAGGCTTACCTGCTGAAAGAAAAGCAGAGACAGCTGCCAGATGCACTTTAGTGTAGCTGGTCTGAGTCCCAAGCTATTCAGATGAACCATATAGACAAGGACTGTGGGCAGGCCAGCAGACTCTGGAGAAATATGCTTCCCAGAGCACCATACGGAGAATCTTTTCCATTTGGAATTATAAGTGGTTCTGGTGGAAGGCTTCCGAGAAGCCTTTAGGATATCCATAACACCTTGAGAGAGGTGTAAATCAGCAAACTCTAACTAGCTCTTCAAGAGCCAGGCCTTGAGATTGAGAGATTTGAGATTCGGGTACCAAACCCTCCCCTGAGCACAGGTTGTAATTCCTGGGAAGAGACACGGGAAGGTGGACTGCTAAGGACAACAGGAGAGGGTACCAGGGCTGTCTGGCCCAGTCTGGAACAATCAGAATCACCTTGCAGGGTTGAGACCTGATTTTGACTAGCACCTTGAACAGGAGAGGGAAGGGGGGGAAGCATACAGGAACTTCCCTTCCCAACTGAGAACCAGGGCATCCAGAGGGACTGAGCCCAACACTGGGGGCCTGCAGCAAAAGAGGGGAAGTTGGTGATTGTCTGGGGCTGCAAAAAGATCTGTCTGTGGGGTGCCCCATCTGGAGAAGATCACCTCCAAAACCAGGGGATCCAGTGATCATTCGTGATGGCCCTGAGATATCCTGCTGACGGCATCTCCCAGGACATTGTCCTTGCCTGGGAGGTGTACTGCTGTAAGAGAGGTGTTCAGGGAATAGGCCAGAGACCACAACTTCATTGCTTCTGTGCACAAGGCCACAGACCGAGTGCCCCCTTGCTTGTTGATATACCACATTGTGTTGGTATTGCCTGACCTGATCTGAACTACTTTGTTCTGAACAGACTTGGAAAAAGCTTGAAGTGCTAGAAACACTGCTCTGAGTTCTAATAGATTGATGTGAAGCAGAGATTCCTGAGGAGACCACAACCCTTGGGTGGTCAGGTCTCCCAAGTGGGCCCCCCACCCCAAGAGGGAGGCATCTGTAGTAAGGATTAAAGAGTGAAACTGAGTGACAAAAGGAACTCCCTGTCTTAGATTGTCCTGATCCTGCCACCACTGCAAACCCTGGATCAGGGTTCGAGTCACTGGGATCAGTTTGGTCAGAGGATCCTTTTTCTGAGACCAAAAGGCTCTGAAGTGGAACTGAATGTCCCTCATCTAAAATCTTGCTCCCTGCACCACTGCTGTAGAAGCAGCCATGTGCCCCAGGAGCTGCAGAAAATGCCTTGCTGGTCGAGACACCTGTAGGGTGAATGAAGAGGCCAGTGTGATAAGGGTCCTTGCCCTGTCCAGGGGAAGGAAGGCTCTTGCCTTTTCTGTATCTAGCTCTGCACCTATGAAGGTGAGGAGCTGTACAGGCTCTAGAATGGACTTTGAAAGATTCAGAAGGAAACCTAGAGAACTGAGCAGTTGCTGAGTTATCTGAAGGTGTGACTTGACTTGGTCTGGGGACTGGCCTACTATGAGCCAGTCATCCAGGTATGGGAAGATGGAAATCCTTTTCCTTCTTAGGAAAGCAACTACTACTGCCAGGCATTTTGTGAACACCCTTGGAGCAGAGGTTAGGCCGAAGGGCATTGCTCTGAATTGGTAGTGGCCTGAGGGCAGCTCGAACCTGAGGTATTTTCGATGGGAGCTTCTGATGAGAATATGGAAATAGGCATCCTTGAGGTCCAGGGAGACTAGCCAGTCCCCTGGCCTTAGAGAGGGTAGAATTATTCCCAGAGTCGCCATTTTGAACTTTGGCTTTAAAAGGTGCTTGTTTAAATATCTGAGATCCAGGATGGGCCGCCATTCTCCTGTCTTTTTGGGGGTGAGGAAGTACCTGGAGTACAATCCTTTCCCTTTGTGTAGGGGTGGAACCCTTTCTACAGCTCTGAGAGCCAAGAGGGAAGAGACCTCTGCCTCTAGGGCAAGTGCCTCTGAAGGATTTGCAGGTGGAAAGGATCTGGTTCTCATCTTTGAAAATTTTTTGCAGTTGAGAACCAGTCCCTGGCTTACTACTTCCAGGACCCATTTGTCTGATTTTAAAGACATCCAGTCCTGGACAAAGTAAGCCAGTCTGCCCCCTACAGGTGGTGGAGAATCGGCCCTGCCAAACCCATCAGGGTGCCTGTTTGGCAGGGGGTTTAGGCTGAGGGGTGGAAGCAGGCCTGCTTGTACCCCGTCTGCCTCTCCCTCTAAAGAACCCCCTCTGGGCATAAGCAGAAGAGAAGGCCTGGGCTTGGTAGAAAGGCCTATGAAAAGGCTTGCCCCTGCCCCTGGGATGCTGCCTCTAAGGAGTGGCTTGCCTTTCGTTGGCCTGAGCACTCCTATAGGTGGTCCTGTATTCATCCATTTTCTTCATGTAGTTCTCTGTTTGCTCCCCAAACAGAGAATTACCCACAACAGGAAAATCCATGGCCTTAGTCTGGGTATCCTGAGACAGGCTAGTACATCTGAGCCAAGCCATCCTGCAAAGAGCCACAGATGTAGCCATGACTCTAGATGAAACATCATTGGAGTCCACTGCAGCATGGAATTGCACCTTGGATGCCTCAATACCATCCGCAGCTACCTGCTCCAGCTCCTTGGCAAGCTGGCTAGGGACCTGTTTAGCTAAAGCCATTACAGTGTCCCATCTAGATTTCTGATATCTAGCTGTATAGGCCATATAATTGGCCTGCCTGAGTCCCAATGATGCTGCCATGTACTGTTTCTTTGCCATGGCATCAATCCTCCTAGAGTCCTTATCTGGGGGGTGTGAAGCCAAGGGTATATTTGCCTTATTACAGGCAGCAGCCTGCACTACCCCAACATGGCTGCATTGCTGGGTAAGGAATTCTGTATCACAGCTTGAAAGAGTATACCTCTTGTCCATTCTCTTATCCACAGGAGGTATAGAATGAGGAGTCTTTAACATCTTTATTGTCCGTTTCCCAAAAGACTTGAGAAGGGGAATAGACAGCCTCCTGGACTCTGGGATATCCATCATTTCAACATAGTCAGGCTCCTCCTGGTCATCCACAGCTTCTTCCATAGGAAGCTGAAGGGTTTAAGCCACTTTCTTGTAAAACATGAAATGGGAGGGGGACTCAGAAAGCCTAGGAGGAGACACTCCTGAAGGTCTGTCTGGGGAGATGTCCGGGTCAATGGGCACATCCAGACTTTCATAATCACATTCACTTTCCTCATACTCTCCTTCCTCCTCCTCCGGTTCATAAAATTCCTCCAAATCATAATCCGGAACCGGCCAAACCGAGCGCCTTCCTGATGGTGCCGGTTCGGTCGGAACCAGGGACAGCGACTGAACAAGTTTTATCGCTTTGGCTATTTCATCAGCGGTTGGAGAAGAAACTTTTGGATCCATAACGGCTGATTTATCCCTTCTTGTTCTCTTAACCAGAACCGACTCCTCGGAATCGGTTCTCCTTTTGCCCGCAGAAGTTTCACCCTGTTCAGAGGGCACTCCTTCTGGTTCAGTTTGAACTGAACCGGGCTGGCCATCCGGGTCAGCTGACTTTTTGGCCTCCCTTTCCTGAGCCTACCAACTCTTTTCTAGGGTAGCTGCAGAAATTTTACAAATCTGGCAGTCTGAATCGAGGTGGTCAAACCCCAGACAATAAACACAGGTGGTGTGGGGTCAGCTTTAGCAAAGACTTCCCCACACTACAATGTTAAAACCAGTGGGCCGTTTTTCTTTTGGTTTCTCAGACATGGCCAGTCCTAAACAAAACTTATCCTTTTTATGGCAATCCGCCAGGCAAGACACTCTTATCAGTTCCTGACCGTGTTACGGGTCGTGGAAAAAAACGTAATAAAATCAGTTTTTTTAGAACTGATAAGAACCGATAACCACACTCTAAAAGTAGAAGTAAAGATTTTTAAACAACCTGATCGGTTCAAACCGAACCGATGACACGTTTACAAGTTCCACACAGAATAGAAAAACAATATAAACCTATCTAGTACTCACGAATACCACAGACAGAGACTGAACCGATAGGTTGCGGTTTAAATTCGGTTGAAAACCGAGAAAACGGTACTTTAACCAACAATAATTGAACCAAGCAAAGGAGAAATCTCCGGAGCGACTGTTCAGTGAGGCGGAGTAAAGAATCTGACAGTTTGAGTTCAAACAGCAACAGACAGAGTCTCAACCGAGCTCGAGCTCAGCGTTCCATGCCTGGCATGGAAAGTTAACTCTTTCATCTCCGGGGCAGTTCGAAGGTTGGACCTCACTGCAATTTGTCAGAATACAGCAAGACTTCATGTTGTTTGAAAGAGTTGTTTAGCAGTGTCAGTTGAGGAATGTGTTCCTAACCCACCACCCCACCCTCCCTGAGCCCACCTCATTCCAGTCAGTCCTTCTTAGTTTCCTCTGGGGCAATGGTGGTGGACTTGGTGGCCCAGTTGGTGGAAGAGATCCCCTGAAACCCAGCCAATTCAGCCAAGAGAGTCTAGTGACCTCCTCCCTCAGCCCAGAGAGGTGAACACAGATAGGGCAGCACCTCAGTCTCCAAAAGGTCTCCCGGAAGACTGCTGCTCCACAGCCACTGCACTGAACCACTCCCACGGACCTGGAAAAGAACCTGTACCCTTACCCCAGATAGCATTTCTAATATTTACTAAATATACATCTGTATATACAATACAATATACAACAGTTCACTAAGGTAGCAGTAAAATGTTACAGAAACAGTAACAGTCACTTCTGACTGAGAGAGTGGTTTGAGCAGGAAGTCCTCTTTAACTTAGGGAGTAGTGAAGGAAGTTGAAGATGGGAAGCCTGGAAAGCAGTGTGGCCGGCTGATGGCTGACTTGAGGTAGACTGCTCTTTTAAGATGTCCTTAAGTTGTAGCCCTTTAATTCAAGGACCACAGCAGAGGACCTTTGAGCTGAACCCTAGAAATGGCAGTAAAAAGCTACAGGCGTAGTATGTTATTCGTGGTACTGACCTTAGTTTCTCCATGGTAGGAGAATTTTATATTATTTTCTCGTACAGCTCCCGGGTATGTGCAGTGAGTGAGACACTGAGCCCCGACATGTTTGTTTTTTTCTAGAAATGGTAGTGTTTGAATACTACCCTACTGAGTAATCGTTCCCTGTTAGAGCAGAGAATTATTACGGGGGAACGCCTCCCACAGTTCAATCTGGCTCCTGATTGAGCCGCACACCCCTGGGAGGGGGGCTGTGCTGTTGTAAAGGCAGAAGCAAGACACAGACTACACTGACAGCCCCAGATGATCAATGACAAACTGAAAGTACAGTTCAGCAGAGCCCAATGGCCCCAACTCTACCCCACTACACTCTGCTACTCTTGTCACTGTGCTGGAGTGTGGCACTACATTTCAAAAGCCACTCCATTCTGTAGCTCCACCCACAGTTCAATCTGGTTCCCCACTGAAGCTCAGTTAACAATGCATGACCCCAGGGGGAGAGGGTGGGAATGGTCACTTTACATATAAGTGTTTCAGCATCCTTGTCACAGACTCAGGCGAGCAGACATAGATCTCTCATATCCCAGAGAATGCAGAGGGTCACAGACTCTTCAGCCAATACAAATACCTAGCAGCGGAGGTTCTAAACGCTCCATATTAGTCAGCTGTGGACCCTTTAAAGAGCATACCTGCTCCAGCATGTTATCTCCTATTCTGATATTATCCTGAATTTCTGGACCTTCTGCTGTTTGCTCAGAGTTAAAAAGGACAAAGAGGGATCGAGGCACATCAGCCAGGCTAGTCCACAAATAACCATTCCCACAGCCATGCCCATAGCACCAGTTTCTATCTGCTGCAAAATGAGCTCTGGTTCAGTGTGCCCATCTCCAGACTAAATAAATCAATAAATATTTACTGTACATCTAACTGAAGCTGATGTATGAAAACATCCAACATCATATTGAATGTTATGGAGAACGACTTCCTATTCCCTTCCAGGAAGAGTTTATCTATGGATGGTTTCAGGGAAAGCCATATATTGTGTAACTACGATAGATGGCATGTCGAAAGGTTAGAGAGAGACAATGCCACACAGCTAATTAATTTATTGATCGACTGAATTTTGGTAACTGGGTGAGCCCACTGGAGCCAGAGTTTTCAGGGGTGACCCAGACAATTACAGACATGAAGTCATACAACGAGGATACAGTACACTACACCATACAACATGGGCTTAAAATACAAATTACAAACAGAGGACGGAGATGACGTGAACATGGTGCATGTACAAGATTAAACAAACTAAACACTATACTTGACATCAAGTAACTGGAGACACACATTACAATACTTAGCACATAGTGCAGCATGAAAAAATGCAGGGATCAGTGCCAAAAGATAATCGGGGAAGTGATCAGTGACAGCAAGTGCAATGCGATGCTAGAAGATTTCCTAAATGGCCAAAGGAATTTATAACCAGTTTGTCAGAGTGGCTAAAGTCCTAAAGGTGGAGAATGTGCCACACGTTATGAGTATTTTCTTGTATCTGTATCAGGACTATGGCTACCATTTAGGTATTTTAGCATGGCTAACAGTTTTGCATTAGCCACTGCGACAAACAAAAAATCACAGTGGGATCACAGCACAAACAGCTGGTTTAATAGTTATATAAGTGGTTAATACTGTACAAACCAAGCACACAATGGTCAGACTACACTGTTTTTATCATCACTTGTGAGGGGGGCAGGACTCTCCTACCTCAGCTGTGGCTCCACCACTCGTTAGTCGAGGTCCTACCCCCCTCACATTTGAAGATAAATTGCATATTTTGAGTCAGGCGTTACATATCCCCTATGTCTCCTCACTGCAGGATAACAACCTCTTAAGATATGTTACATGTTTAAGGATTGCTTTCACAATACAAGGAATTATAGAAGAAAGAAAAATCCCACCTCCCAGCAACACAAACTAAATTACTGGAATCTGGAAAAGCTGGAAATGAGCTGAAGAGCTCTGGCTTGTTTTCACTACTTATGCACACTCAAAAAACTTCTGAAAAGTTCTTGGCACAACTATCACAGCTACATTGGGACGTGCCCATTAACACAACTTATTGATAGGAAGTTACTTGCTCAAAAATACTGTCAAGTTAGGTCATATACTAAGACAAACAAATAATATCACTCCTTAGCAACAGTATTCTACAAATACTGTCTAAATATTACTGGTTGTCAGTTTGATGCTAGTCCTGTATACATAAGCAATAAGCCAGGATTTTAATGCATGCCCCTGAGGAATGATGCACACCCTGGAGAGGCGTACTGCATTTATAAAATGACTCGCTGCCCTTTTGCACATAGAAAATGAAACATTTATAATAGGATTTTTTTTACATAAATCATTTGTTTAAATACATCTTAAATGACAAATGTAACAAATGTACACACACGAAATTAGTCCTGGACTCTGTAGGTAATGAGGTTTTATTGTTGCAGTAATGAGATCCAGTCACCTGACCATACAGTACAATTATATGCGCAGTCAAGTGACTTGTCTCAGCCAATTAAGTTACTAGATTTTTTTTCCCTAGCTTATGGATGGGAACTTTTCCCCACTGAAAATAGAAATTTAGATACTTGTAAATTTTCTTTCTCCGACTGCTTGTCTCTGGGCTTCATAAGTACTGGGAGGTACCTCCTCTTGCCACGTGACAGGCAGGAAATGAAAATTACGTACCTACCGTAATTCTTGATCTTCTTGGACGAGTCTCCACCACTCATTCACACTAGTGGGATTAGCGCCGGAGGCACTAGGACCCATCGGGAGCAAACCTTTTGCTGGAGGGTCGGCGCGAGAGATGGCGCCGCGAGGAACGGCGCCGCGAGCAGCGGCTCGAGCGGCAATCACTATCTCGGCGACGACCCTCCAACCGCCTCAGTACCTTTTTTACCAAGGAGGTGCAGCGCAACTAACGTAAAGAGTAAATCTAACTTAAAAACGGACATAAGACAGTCCGTACGACCCGTGTAAGAAGGGTCAGCAAAGAAGTCTTCACGGCCTAAAGATTTGAGGGAGTGAAGACCAACACAGCGGTGAGCTCAGGGGATGGAGGGTGGGCGTGTGAATGAGTGGTGGAGACTCGTCCAAGAAGATCAAGAATTACGGTAGGTACGTAATTTTCATATCTTCCTGGACATAAGTCTCCACCACTCATTCACACTAGTGGGAGAGTACCAAGCTGATAATCCCCCAAAAGGGCGGCAGGAGAGCCAGAGCTCACGCGACTAAGATAGAAGTCCATTAAGGATAGTTCTGCCGAATGCGGAATGCTGCCTGGCATGAACATCCAGTACATGTCTTAACGAAGGTATGCACTGAGCTCCAGGTGGCGTAGGCGTGCAGATATCTGCAATTGGAACATTGCTACTTCTCTAGGGATGCCGCGACCGCTTCTAGTAGAGTGAGCGACACCTACCTTCTAATTTAACTTGAGCCATGGAATAGCAATGTCGAAGGCATGCCACTAACCATGATGAGATGCATCTGATAGCGACAGGTTGACCCAGCCGGTGTCGCTGAAAGAAACAAACAGTTGCTGAGTCTTATGAAAATTTTGGTTCTATCTAAATAGAACTGCAAGGCTCTCTTAACATCCAAGGAATGAAGAGATCGCTCCTTCATTTTGGAAATTAGCAAAGTAAGAGGGAAGTACCAGAGGTTGGTTTAGATGGAATTCTGACACAACCTTGGGAAGAAATTTAGGATGAGTAATGAGAACTACCTTGTCTTTATGGAATACAGTATACAGAGGGTCCGGAACCAGGGCATGTATCTCAGAGACCCTGCAGGCTGAGGTAATGGCCACCAGGAAGGCAGTCTTCCAGGTAAGAAATTTTAGCTCACAGGTAGCTAGGGGTCTGGAAGGCTTCCGAGTGAGCATGTCCAGCACCAGGTTAATGTCCCAGGCTGCAACTGGACGCTTAACAGGGGTCTGGTATGAAGAATCCCTTAAGAAATCTCTTCACTATAGGTAACTGAGCCAGAGTCAAGGAAGAAACCGCTCATGGAACGCTGAGATGGCACTAAGGTGAACTTTAACTGTGGAGTACTGAGACCTGAGTTTGATAGGTCCAAAAGATACTCCAGAACCTTGTCAGGAGGACAGGAAAGGGGATTCCAAGAGGACTTTGCATGACTAGAGAGAAAAACGCTTCCATTTGAAGCGTGACGCTGGTGGCTGGCTTCCGAGCAGCCAGAAGGATGTCTGAGACTCTACGAGAGACATTGAACCGATTCACTTCTACCTCTTCAGGAGCCAAGCATGAAGGTGAAGTGATTTCAGGTTGGGATGGACCAACGAACCCAGAGTCAAAAGATTGATTTGCAAGGGAAGTGGTCTCGGAGAGGCTGCCAACATACTGTTGAGTAGAGGAAACCATAGTTGCCGAGGCCAGGAGGGAGCAATGAGAATCATTTTGGTCCCCTGAGACTCGAACTTGAGGAGTACTCTCTGGATTAAAGGAAGCGGTGGAAAGGCGTAAAGAAAGCGTTTTGTCCACCGCAGCCTGAACGCATCCTGACAGAAAATGCCAGGCCCTGGATTTCTGGAGCAGAAGAGAGGCAGTTTTGCGTTGAGTGGGGATGCAAAAAGGTCCAGGTCTGGAGTCCCCCACTCTTCGAACAGTGACCGAGCTACGGCTGGATCGAGAGACCACTCATGAGGGTCTGCCTGCTCTGCTGAGGTGATCTGCTAGGCCATTTTGTATACCTGGCAGATAAACCGCTTGAATCAGAGACTTGCTCCAAGCACCACTCCCACACCCTCATTGCTTCCCTGCAAAGGGGATAAGAATGAGCACCGCCTTGCTTGTTGATGTAATACATCACAGCTTTGTTGTCCGTTTGAAGGAGAATGTTCTTGTGACAAAGGATATCCTTCAGAGCTCTGATCGCATAGAGGACCGCTCTCATCTCCAGGACATTTATGTGGAGATGAGTTTCGAACTGAGTCCACACCTTGAGTGTGGAGGGAGTGACAGTGAGCTCCCCATCCCATTAGTGATGCGTCTGTGGTGATGGAGATCTGATGATCCGGGGGAGCAAAGGGGAACCCTTCCAGGAGACTGCTCTCTTGAGACCACCAGGTGAGAGACCTTCGAAGGGGCTCAGTCACCTTGATGGGATAAGACTGGGGGTGAGAGGTCGGAGACCACTGAGTGGGGAGCATCCATTGGGTGGTTCTCATGTGCAACCGGGCCAGGGGTACAGTGAACACCGAGGACGCCATGAGACCCAACATGCGTTGCATCGAGAGAGCTGTAACCGATTGGTTCTCCCCGATGTAATGGGCCATCCGAAGGATATCGAGTCTTCTGTCCTCTGGAAGGAAAGCCTTCGAGGAACAGGTGTCTAGAAGCGTCCCTATGAAAAGGAGCCTCTGGGAGGGCTGCAGTTGTGATTTTTTCAAATTCAGCAGAACTCCCATGGACATAAGAAGATTGGAAGCCGTGCAAACGACTTCTCAAGTCCCTTGGCTGGAAGGGCTTGCTAGAAGCCAATCGTCCAGGTAGGGAAACACTCGGAGTCCGATCTTCCTGAGATGCGCAGCGAGAACTGCACAACACTTTGTAAAAACTCGCGGCGCCGAGGATAGCCCAAAGGGCAGGACTCTGAACTGATAATGCTGACCCAAAGCTACAAACCTGAGGAACTTGCGGTGGGTCGGGTGAATGGGGATATGCTGGTAAGTGTCCTGCATATCCAGGGAGGCCAGCCAGTCATGTTGATGCAGCAGGGAACAGGGTACCTAGGAAAATTATTTGAATTTCTCCTGGGAGAAATTTGTTTAACTTTCTGAGGTCTAGAATGGAGCGATTCCCCAGATTTCTTTGGAACCAGAAAGTAATGGGAGTAGAACCTGTGTTTCGTAGATGCGGGGCACCAGTTCTATTGCCCTGTTGTTTAGAAGGCCCTGGATCTCGGCGGTGAGGAGGTCTGACTGAGAGACACAACCTGGGTTGTCGCCTGGGAGGACAATTCGGGGTTTCAAGAAATTGAGAGAATAACCCTCACGAATTATCCGAAGGACCCATTTGTCCGAAGTTATGGACTTCCACTGGTTGTAGAAGTACATCAGACGACCTCCCACCGGAGGAGAAAGTTCCACCTCGGGCAATGTGGATGGAACTTGGGCCAGCAATTCATAAAGTGGCGCTGGGGGCTTTAGGCCCCTGCGCTTTCTGCTGAGTCTTCTTTTGAGGTTGGGCAGGTTGGCTTTTATGGAAGCTGCCTCTGCCTCGCAAGGACTGCCGACTATGAAACTGACGTCTGTTCACATGCCCCCGAGAGGGGGTAGGCGGAGGTCTGGCCAACTTAATGGCCGATCTAGTCTTCTGAGTGGCCTCTAAGGCTTGCTCCACCTGAGGGCCAAAAAGATAGGAGCCATCAAAAGGCAGCGCCATTACCTGCTGCTGAGCATCATTCTGAAGCCAGAAGCACGAGCCAGAAATGGCGCCGAGTACAAATACCTGCGGCTGCTGAGCGAGAAGCAGTGTCGAAAGCGTCCATGGCGGCTTTGACCTGTTGGTTATTGGACTCAATACCTCTAATAACGGTCAGAAGAAGCTCTGACTTGGAGTCCGAATCTGGAAGAGCTTCAACCATTCTTTTCATAGAGTGCCACAGGATATACTCATACTGAGAAAAATAGCCTTGATAACTGGCAAATGCATACTTAGAGTGGAGGCAGCAAAGCCTCTCTTACCTAATGTATCAATCTTATGAGACTCTTTGTTAATAGGTCGAGCTGTAGTAGTTTGAGGAAGAACGACCTTGTCATTCTCTGACAGGACTACAATAGGATCCGCAAAGGCTTGGGATGCCAAAATGGGACGATCCTTGGGAGCTGAATACTTCTTATCAATGGATTTAGCCACTGAGGGAATAAGAGCAGGATTATTCCAAACCATTTGAGACAGCTGCCCTAAGGAAGGCTGGATCGGAGGAGTCAACCGTAGGGATCTCCAGCATGAAGATACTGGAGTCTTAATATCTTCCCAGGATCGATGTTTGTAGTCTGGAGAGAAAGAGTGGATCTCAGGTTCTTCTCAACAGAGACTTAAAGGACAGGTCCTTGACCACAGGCTCTGTAGCAAAGAAAGATCCTGTTTCCTCCACTTCGCCACCCAACCAAGGTCTGGGTCAGGCTCAACATCATCTCCTGATGGTCCAGGAAGGACTGTTTGACAGGAAAGGAGGAAAATTAGGAGAGGAGGAAATAGCAGAGAAACAAGGAGAGTCCCGAGGGCCCCAGCGCCGAGAAGGCAGCAACCTGGCGAAAACGGCACTGCCGAGGGGCACGGCGCCGAAGAGGCATCGCCAGACCTCGCAGGCGGCGCCACGAGACCACCCGGCGCCGCTGACGGCAACCGCAAGGCCCAGCGCACCGAAAATGGCGCCGACAAGCCAACAGACCCCGCCGGCGCGGGAACGCCCCAGGAACCTGGAAAGCTAGAGAAGGAAAAAACAGGAGATAAGGGCATCGGTGTGGCCCCGCGCCTGCAGCCATGTGGAGGGGGGAACACCTAAGCGTGGAATCGCTGGCACCGGAAGAGGCCAAAGTACTCAGGGAAGGTCCAACCGCCTACCTGATCGCCGGAGGAGCCAGAGGGCTCCGTGGCAACCGAGCCAGGTAGAAGAACCAACCTCCGAGCCCATCGCCCATAAGAGTGGCCCACTGATGAAACTGCTCATCTGGAGCCCCACCTATAGGCGGGAGGGCTCGATGTGGGGACGACGGTCACGGAAGTTGGCGACTCCGAAGAAGGAGACCGCAACTAGCTACGATAACCGATCGTCGTACGACGCAGACATACCAGAGGGCGACCTCAAGTGATGCCTTTTTGACCTGTGGGTCAAGAAGAGCTCGAGGTTAACAGTGCCGGAATGCGACTGCTTATTTTTATGCCGACGGGGACCGCCCATCCCCCAGGCATTGGACTGACCGCTGTCGGAACCCCGCTGAGGAGAAGGAGGCTGACCGACCCAGCCCGCTGACTGAACAGCTTTCATACGAAGTCTCCCTACCGCTCACCTGACCTGCTCATGGTCGATCCGTCCAGTAGGCCGAGACTTCTTCAAGCAAGTTAAATTTAAAATATTAGAAAAATTTAACGAAAATAGAATAAAATTAAGCGATACTACTATCGTGATAATGTTACAAAACAATAAACTGAAAACTATGCGCTGGTTTGAAGTTTGACTCCCGACAGGCGAGCGACGTTGTCACTGAAGCGCACTCGATGGCGGGAAAAAAGGAACTGAGGCGGTTGGAGGGTCGTCGCCGAGATAGTGATTGCCGCTGGAGCCGCTGCTCGCGGCGCCGTTCCTCGCGGCGCCATCTCTCGCTACCGACCTCCAGCAAAAGTTTGCTCCGATGGGTCCTAGTGCCTCCGGCGCTAATCCCACTAGTGTGAATGAGTGGTGGAGACTTATGTCCAGGAAGATCACAAAGCTCTGCAACCTGGACATCTTCTTTCCCACTTCCTGTGACCGTCAGTTCTTCCCAAAAAAGTTCCAACCTGGTAGTACTATATAAACTTGGAAACAGAATCTGACAACATTATCTCAAACCTTCTGCCAGCTGAGAGGCAGCTTGTTACATTCTGGGAGGGAAGAAGCCCGGAGACCAGCAGTCAGAGAAAGAAAATGTACAGGTATCTAAATTTCTATTTCTCTCTCCTTATGCTGTTCTCTGGGCTTCATAACTACTGGGATATACTAAAGCAGTACATCCCCTGGCTTCCCGGATGGGAAGAACATAAATATCCCTTAAGGGATCAGCACCACCGCCTGAAGAACCAAGAAGTTTTGGACGAGGCAGACAAATCCAGCTGACAAAGACTGGATACGGTGTGATTAGGTGGCCAAAGAGCCGCCCTGCATAAGCCAGCCAGAGAGAGTGTTCATGAAAGTCTGCCCTTGAGATTACCCTGGCCCTGGCTGAAGGTGCCTAAAGGCATTCCCGTTTGCTGGAAGGTAGTAGTTATGGATGCATAAATACATCTGACAATAGAGCTTAGAAGCCTCTCTTATGATGATTTGGTCCTTGGTGAGGACGAGGAGGCTGGAGCCTTACAAACGGGCTCAGCTCTTTCAAGACAGTGCTGTATCACTCTATTGGGATCCAGAGCATGAAATTCTTTCTCCTTGTTATATTTAAGAGAAAGGGAGCAGGGAGGGATGCTCACCCTCTGGCTGCCGAAAAAAGGAGATATTACCATCGGTAAAAGAAAACCGGATCTATTCAGGGGACCACCAAGTCCTGAATGAGTAACTATACAAAAATACTATACGAGGATCCATATGGAAGACATCCTCTCATGTACTGATGCGACTGGCTAGAGAGATAGCTACGAGAAGTGGTGATAGTCGTTAGCAGGTGCATGAGGGGTGCCTCTGAACAAGTTGAGACTAACTGGATTGAAGGGCGATTTAAAGTTGACACCCTCAGGAATCATCCTGCCTGGGGATGAGACCACAAGGACTCTCCTGCCTCTATCGACAAGAGTACTCCCCATGCGGAATCTGAACCCACCAGGAGGCTGGTTGTAGCTTTTTCTCAAATTCTTTTGGGGGAACTGTAGAATGAGGAGTAGGGATACCGCCCAGTCAACATGTTTTGCCCTTGAAGCCAGAAGGAAATCTGCGCCATATTCTGTATTCGAATAAGATGAAGAGGAAGCATCATTGCAATGCCTGAAAGAATAAATCCTAGCTCCTTGAGAGACTCCTGATCAATCTCCCTGTGAGGGGAATAACCTACGCAGAATGAAATGCAGCACAGGTCCTGTGAAGAGGGTCTGGGCTGAGTCGGATGTTATAGGAGGTGGCCTTGACATGTGAAGCAGACATGTGAACCATGGACACGTGGGCCAGCATGGGTAGGCCAAAAACAGTTCTGCTGGATCCACAGTTACCTTGTGTAGGACCCTGGAGAGCAGCAGAATTGGGAGAAAGGCTTATGAAAAAGTTTTGTCGACAGGCAAAGAGATCTACCCGAGGAGTGTTGAAGGCAGCGTCCTCCAGCACCCATACCCCTGGTAGGGAGTCCTTGCATCTTAGCCAGTCTGCCCGTGTGTTATTCAGAGTTGGAATGTATACTGCCATCAGGCTTGTCCGGCTCCTTACGGCCGACTGAAAGAGCAGAAAGGATTCCTCATGTATCCATGATCTCCCTGATCAACCCCGTTGATCAATATACATTACCGTTGCTCGGTTCTCCATTATGCCGAATCTGGACTCTGATAGAGACCCCTTGCCTAGTGTGGAGACCTAACCCAGAATCTCCCTAGCCTCTTAGGCAGCCACCGTTAATAAGTCTTGCTCGGTGAGGAGGCCCCAAATTGCAAACTCTCAAAATACTGGTCCTCCAAGCCCATCAATGAAGAATGCTCCCCCTAGCAAGGAATTGGGAGCTTTTGTTTCTTGCCATCCCTAGAATTGAGACCACAGTTTGAGAATGCTGGTCTGGTTGGGCTGTCTGTGAATCAGTGCCCACGAGACTATGTCTACGAAGGAGAGCATGTCCCTATGATCCTTATGTAACAGTGAGCCGTGAAGAGGTGAGCAGCTTGAGAACGCTCTAGAGGCTGCGGAGGTCCATGGATTTCTCTTCTGTGTGAAACACCTGACTGTATTTCGAAGCCTGCTCCAAGAAAGGGCAAGGACTTAAGTGCCCTTGTTCTGGCTCTTGATAAATCTGTGCCTAAAGAGGCACTTGACGACCTCCGCCACTGCTGGTATTGCCTGATCGAAATTGTGGGGCCTTGGAGGATGCTGAACAGGTGGGGATGAGCTGTATCCTGGTTGTGAGGGCAAGTAATTACCCTCAGTAGGAGCAATGCTGCTCCTACGATCTTGGCCCAACCTGTGGCTCGAAGGACAGCAATTTAAATTAGAGGGTGACTGTTCCCCACCTTGAACACAAGATATTGAGTGACTCCTGGATGGGTATAAGCAGATAGGAGTCTTGTAATTCTATTGATGTCATGAAAATCCCCCTGATGGAGTTTCCATACGACAGATGATAGTGTGTCTGTCCCTCTTGACGGAGTTGTGCTCACCCAGAGGTTCCGAAGTTTCAGTGCAACCCTGGTCTGAGAACTCACGTGCATTTGGGGATTCCAAATAAAAGGGAACACCCCATATCCAGTCTGTGGGGTATCCAGCTCACTAGCCCCTTCCAGATGATGATTAGGAATCGCTTGAACTTTGCAGTCTGTAAATGCTTGGGCCCTTGACAATCAAACATGTAGATGCTCGGGCCCGGACAAACTACAGTCAGAAGTTGGCGAGGGAGCCACGTAAGGCCAGTAGTGGATTTGAGTGGGAGGCGAATGGGTATCTGATGTACTATGTCCCAAACCCCATTGCATGTCTTGTTATGGACATGTTTGTCCCACAGTTGAGTATGGGCCAGGGATCTTTCATCAAGAGGTTTTGTTGCTGCTCCCTGGGACTCAGGTGCCACCTCGTCCTCCCCTGCGGTTGCACTGGTTACAGGAGGAGAACCATGTGTGTTTGCCTGAAACGACCCATTCTGCCCTTAGCTGTAGTCGGGGGCACGAAAATCCTTTCAGGAGCCTGGTGACCAAGATTTGTGTCTGTCCCTGATGCGGCATGTGTATCTTCTTCCCCGAAGACTGGGGTCATCGCTTTGAGGGCAGATCCCCACTGCAGGTTTCTTTCAGATGGCATATTTGCTGCATAGCTGTCTGCCCGCTAAGTAGGCAGAGTCTAGTTGTATGAGCTGGAGTATGTTACGGACCCCTGGGTAGCCTTCTTGAGATACCGCTGCCATGTCATGCTTTCGAACGGCCTCCTAAAGGGGGCTGTGGTGGTATGAAGGTTCATCACCAATGCTCTGAGACTAAGTGGGTATCCCCTAGAGGCTGTGATCTCCGCCAACTGTACAGCTGGGAACTGTTCGCCGAGATGGCAGCCTCAGATATCTCCTGTGACCTCGAGGCCATTGTTTGCTTAGAATATAACCATAGAGATCAGCAGGGAGGAGGGCCCACCGTGGTGGATCTGCACCCGTGGCAACTCCTGCTCGGAGGAGTATTTGCCCTGCTAATCCAAAGACATACTATGAAGTATGTCGGGTCCTGCTGCTGGCATGTGCAGCTAGGTGCCCCTGTGCTAGACACCCCATCCCTGTAGTCCCATAATCCACCTGCTAGGGGATAGGACCCTTATGCAGATTCCCTTATTTGCACTTGTGGTCCGGTTTTCAAATCCCATGCGAAGTCAAACTCGGGTCTTAGGTCACCAGAACTCCAGGCTCGCAATTCATTTGCTTTAATCACTAAGCAGCCTTGTCTGTAATGGTGGTTCCTAGTTGGGAGGGGAAGGGCAGAGATAGCTACATCCTGAAAACTGAGAGGGGCTTGTTGTCCAGCATGTAGGGTTGAGACTGGGACCCCCCCCCCCCAGGCAGAGAGGGGCTTTGTCGTTGGATCCATCCATCCCTGCTCTCAGAGTAAATCCAGAAGAAAACTGTCCAAACTTACAGTCCTGAAGTCTTCAGCCCTTTCACCACAGTGACAGAGCTCTGCTGCAGAGTACCTGCTCCCTGCAAGGCAGGAAGTAAACTACTGGTCACAGGAAGTGGGAGGGAGGATGTCCACGCTGCAGAGCTTTGTGTTCCTGCCTGTCAAGTAGCAAGAGGAGGTACCGCCCAGTAGATATAAAGCCTGGAGACCAGCATAAGGAGAAAGAAAGGCCAACATTTATTTACCTGTATACATGTCACTAATCTGTTGATTACAGCTATACACCTACACTGATCAAATGATTAAAAAGTATATACCTGCACTAACTGATAAAGACTTACTACCAGATATATATATAATATTTGCAAGTTCGTCCCATTCAAAAGCGAGCGCTAGAACCCTTTTTATTGTCCATTTCCAACTCAAATCCGTGATTTTGGACATGTGCATTACAAAAGCTGGCAATGCACATGTCCAGAATCACAGATTCGATTTGGAAACAGAAAATAAAAAGGGTTTTAGCGCTCGCTTTTGAACAAGACCAAGTTTTAAATACTGTATCTGGCAGTAAGTCTCACATATTACTACTTTCACAAATACGTCAAAATTATCAGTTAGTCAGAAACAAGCTTGTTACTTGCTTCTGTAGCACTAGAGGTGACAGACGCACGGAGATATGTGCGCTGTGAGTTGAATTTGATGTGTGCAAGACTTTTTTTTAATACTGAATAGAAATGAGGGGCAAGATGTAGATATTAGAGACTGTGTTAGTTTGAAAAGTAGGTAGACAGGCTGAGTGTGTCTGTGAATGAGATTCAGTGTAGGAGTGTGAGTGGACAGGAAGGGAATGTGGATAAACTACTGTGACGTGGTTGAAGATGAATAAAATACTGTGGGAATGTTGGTGGTAGTTTGCAGGAGAATAACTGTCAGTTTTCCTGTGTTCTGACTGGCTAACACTAGATACTTGTGGTATAATAAAAAGTATATACCTGCACTACATTAAACCCTATGGGGCACCACTAATAACACAATTAACACAGCATTAGGAAGCTAGTTAAACCAATTAAACTAAGGCACTTACACAGAACCCTCCCAAACCCAGAAATTCCCAAACTCCGACCTGCACTCACTACATACCATTCCCCCTTGCTGCAGGAGACCTTCAGATGCCATAATGTGACCACAAATGCAATCTCCATAACAATAATCATCCTAATGTATTATATGCAATCAATAATGGGTAAGGGTGGAACACTCAGAAGTATACCCATCTTGGGGGTTAATTAGGACAATAAAACCACTCGCCCTTTGGGCTTGTGGCCTTACAGCCCTAATCAGCCCCCTCAATAGGTACACATCCTTCTATACCACCCTTAACACACACATATATATATATATATATATATATATATATATATATATATATATATATATATATATATATATATATATATATATATATACACATACATATACATACATACACACACACACACACACACACATAACCTTTTTTCCTTAGTCCAGTATTGCCTCTGATAGTTGGTCTGTTTTAATACTCAGTGCTGAATTTCTTCAGTTTAAAGTGTATTTTAACTGTACTTGTATGTGTTTGAACTTGGAAGTTTAGAGGGCTAGACTGTATTCTTAATTTTGTGCAGAGTCTCTTACCACACTGGGTATTTCTGTGAAAAGTCCTTTTCAGTTAATGTCTCCAGCCTCCCCCCCCTCAATTTCAGCATCTTATTTCTTCTCTCTGCAGACCCAGCCAGCACCTAGCTCGCTGCCCGAATCCTTCCCTACAATTTAAACTCCCATTATTTGTGACAAAGCTTTTTTGTGAATTGCAAAGCAGGATACCTCCCATTGTTTTTGGAGCTATAGCTAACCCCGGGTTGTCCATTCTCATTCAGGGGTCCTCTCATAGCCCTTTGGGCTAACAGCACCTCAGACAGGGGTCTACATGCCTCCACGGCAAGAAGAGCCTGCTGCCACACTCCCCGAGCCCTTGCTAGCGAGTACGGCCTAGACAGCATTCCGGGAACTAAAGGCTGCATGGCTGTCTCTGTAAATTTTCCAAGGACAATTGCCTTTATCTTGGGACAGCTCTTATTAGCTGTCCGTGGAACACGAGCTCCGTGTTTGGTTCCTCATCCTGCCAGGCATTTCCAAATTCCTCCTGACTGGACTATGTCACTACCATCGGCCAGTTTATTTAACCTTTTTCCCCCCCCAATCCAGTACTGCCTCTGATATCTGGTCTGTTTTAATACTTGGGGCTGAATTTCTTCAGTGTCTACTTTTCCATTTGCAGATTATACTGTAAAGCCACTAGAGGGCAACAATACATGTAGGTTGCAATCCTCTTCCCACTGCTCCCCCCAACACTCCTGTCCTGCATCATTCATACCTAAATTCTCTGCCTTTCGCCCCTCTCTGTAGTGTCCCTTACACAGTCTCCCAGGCTACCACTAGGTATATAACGTGGCATCCAAACCGGGGTTCAAACGAGGTACCTTTCGCTCCAAAGGCAGCAACCCTACCACTGTGCCACTATGTCTGCCACAATGTTAGGTGTCAGCAAGACCCACTCATACATGCCCTTGGTCACATCTACCACCACTGTACTGCCTCACAACACCCACCCACACAAACTAACCATACTACTGTTGCTAACCACGTTCACCCTCCTCAGCAACAAACCCCCAGCTGCCTATGGTATGTACACACCTTTGCTGCTGGGGGAGCACCTCACCCTCATAGCCCCTCCACCCCTGTCTCTTCCCATAGCCCCCGCACCCCTCCCTTCTACCCCTCCCCATCTCTCTGTGCCTTGAGCCTCCATGTGTGTTCTTCACCTGGCCATCCCAGCCCTCACGCAGCTGCCCATTCCCTGCTCATCACCTTCTAAGCTTGCCAGCCACCTCCACCCGGCAAAACACCACCAATTCATGGCTCTTGTCAGGATCTTCCACTTGCGTCTTCTACTATCTGGCAATGTTCATCCCAGTCCTGGCCCAGTAGTGCCCCCCCAAACTGCGGTCACCCACGGGGTTTCAAATAGCCGCTATGAATATCTGCAGCCTGCCTAAAAAAACTGCACCCCTGCAATGCTGGACGGGACAGCACCAACCAGACATTCTGGCTTTAACAGAAACCTGGCTGTCAGCCAAGACCCCAGACTCATTTGTCTCTATTCCTGACTACTCTCTCATTAGGCTTGATCGTAACGGCAAGAGAGGCGGTGGCTGTGCCTTCTATGTAAATGACTCACTGCATTACCAAGACCTGCCTTTGCCCTCCCTACATCATGGTGCCCAAGCCCTCTAAAGAAAACTCTCCCCTGACCCAAACCGTGCTCCTCTTATGCTCACCGTCGCCTACATCCCACCCCGCAGCCAATCTCCTGCCTGTAAAGTGCTTTTTGACTACCTAGCCAGCGACCCCCACAAAATGGAACAAATCCTAGTTGGAGATCTCAACATAAACTGGCTGGCAAGCTCATCAACACACGCCAAAGATACCTTTGTTGCATTAGTTATGACCCAACTAGTATCCCAGCCTACCAAGGCCAACCCCATTAATGGTACCCACACCCTACTAGATATCCTGCTCACTAATCGTCCCCACCATATTACCGACCTGGGTGTCCTACCCAACGCCTTAAGTGACCACTCCCCAATCATCTTCGGCTGGTCCTGTCAGCTACCTAAACCACCACCAAATATCACCTTTCGTCGACTATGCCCAGGAGGCATAGCCAAACTCAAACAATATCTAATTAACTGGGACTGGTCCCCTATTTCCCAAGCCCAGCACATAGATGATGCATTGCACTACTTCACCACCACCTTTAATACCGCCTGTGATGCTTTTGCACTGACCATCAAAGTGACCTCTAAGAAACATAGTGCCCCCTGGATCACCCCAGAACTCCTACAACAGTTCAAAATGCATGACAACCTCTGGCATCATGCCACTGCCTGCAGTTTGCTAAGCGATAGGTAGGCCTATAATGCTGTCCGCAATCAGTGTACCTGGGCAATCCGCAAGGCCAAGGTGGAGCACTACAGAACCGCCCCAGCCACCTCCTGGGGTAGCACAAGACAGTTCTGGGATAACATCAAGGAGCTTAATGGTAAATCCCACTCCCCCCTCACAAACAATTTAGTGTTAATGGTACTACCACCATAAACACACTTCACATAGCTAACTGCCTCAACTCCACCTTCTCACACCAAAGCTCAGTCCTCCCTAGCAACTTTTGCGATCCAATTCAGCCTATCCCACTGCCTGACCTCCTCCACCCCCCCTTTCAAACTCAGAGTCATCACCCCTACAGAAGCAAAAGCCTACCTGTCCAAACCCTCCAGAGCTCCAACTGCTGCAAAGACGCCTTCAATATGCGTATCCTATACCTTGCGCTAGACGCGGTTATCTCCCCACTCACGGACCTTCTAAATCTGTCCCTGCGCCTGGGCCAATTCCAAACCTCATGGAAAACGGCAGTGATAACACCAATACTGAAATATGGCGACAGCTCCCTCCCAAATAACTACCAGCCCATCTCAATTCTTCCCTCACACTCTAAAGTCCTTGAAAAGATCATGGCCAACCAGCTCAATGACTACCTCCTCGCACACAATCTCTTATGTAGGGAGCAGCATGGTTTCAGAGCTAGTCATAGCACTACGACTGCCCTCACAGAATTCGCCAACTTCCAACACTCCACGCTTGACAAGGGGCACCTCACAGGGGCCGTGTTTATAGACCTCTCAAAAGCCTTTGACACGGTTTCTCAGTTTCTCACCCCCTCCTCCTTAACACATTACAACAAATTGGGGTCTCTCATTGACCACTCTCATGGTTCTCCAGCTATCCTTCATCTAGAACCCAATGTGTTAAAATTAATAATACCATATCTACTATGTTGCCTGTGGACTCAGGAGTTCCCCAGGGATCTATCCTGGGTCCCCTGCTATTCAGCATCTACCTCAATGCCCTGCCTAAATCCTGCCCCGGCAACCTTCTCCTCTACACAGACGACGCTGTTCTTTATGCCGCACATCCTGATCCTCTCTCTTTCTCTCCAGCATACCTTATAAAACTCCTCTCAGACTGAACACTGGTTTGCTGAACACAGATTGGTGCTCAACATTAAAAAAAAAAAAAAACTAAGACAATGCTCTATGCCCACCGTCAAAACAGATCTAAGGATTTCCCCCTGGAAATACTCTCCGCCTCTCTCATCCCACTGGAACAGGTCCAAAAGTATAAGTATCTAGGTATTACATTTGACTCTTCCCTCTCATTCCACGAACGTATAAAAATCCTCACCTCCGCCACCAATACCCGGATTAGTCTCCTGTACAGACAAAGACTGCCTGCCACCTGAAGTGCTTCACCTAGCCATTACCCTCCTCAGTCTTATCGCTAGTGGACTATGGCCTCACAATCTATGCTGCCGCCGACCCTACGGCGCTTCATCAAATACAAGTAGTCATCAAAAAGGCCTGCCAGCTCCTCTCTGGTGCTGACAGAAATACACATACCTGCACCCTATACGTGTTCACCAATATCCTCTCCCTTGAGGAAAGACTATTATACCAGACCTGTCTTCACCAAAAAAATCCACCTGGGTTTAACTCCAATAGGTGTCATAGCTTCTCTTCAGGCATCCACCATTTCGGCGTCCACTTGGGCCACCCCAAAAACTATCGGGAAGGTGCCTAGGGTCAGAACAGCCCTGGCCCAGCAATCCTTCCCCCTTACAGCGCCATCCTGGTACAATGCCCTCCCTCTGGCCGTCACATCAATCACCAATCTAGGTCCTTTTAAAGCTGCCTTAAGGGCTCATATCCTCTCCTCACGTCAGTACCAGTGTAACCGGTAACCTGTGGATCCTGCACCATGCCGCTAGGCCACACACTCGCATTGGCCTGGCAGTGGACAGCCCTCACTATTTCTAGCCTACAGGCTCCTCACCTACCTTGGTTACCACATAGTTGCACTGGATTATGAATGCATTGCATTATGTATAAGACAAGGCCTCCATGAGGCAGCTTACTACCAACTCATATCATACACTGCTTTAGCTACCAATTGTACAGGTTTCATTAGGTAAATATGTCGATAGCTCTGCCCTGTTTTAGCTACCAAATGTATCGGCATTAACCCATGCTCACTGTATGTATACTCTGTATGATTGCTCACCCACATTTATTCTATGTATGTACATACTGTATGAATGCCTAGGTTTTATTCTGATGTGCAGCCTTTGGAAACGAGTCTATGACTCAAAGGGTTGTAATTTCTATACACCTATATATTAGCTTTGTTTTTCCAAAACAATGCATTAATGCAACATTTAGGGTTCAGGCTAAAGCGTAGTAGTAAATGTGGTTTTAGGGTTTCAACCTAAAACCTCAACTTCCATATCAAAACAACAAGGTTGTAGTTCTTCTCAGCAGTCAACCCTAAAGCTCATTCCATTCTATACACTCCAGAAAAATATACACCTAATGGAGTGAGCTTTAGGGTGGACAACCCCAAGGAAGACTACACCTCTGATTTGTCTTTGTGGTGGGGTTTTATGGTTGGAAACCCTAAAACCACATTTCCCTACTTTATTTTGCTTTTGCCCGACTCCTAAATGTTGCATTAACACAGTTTTTTTGCAAAGAATTTACTTAGTTTTTGAGACCGTATAATCGTATCCTTATTTGCCTGTGGGAGCACAGGGCCCAATACACACACACACACACACACACACACACACACACACACACACACACACACACACTGTGATCTGAGGCAAGCACATCAAGGTCCGGGTATGTGCATGCAGGATTTGTAAGATTCAGAATGATTTTTTGTGTACTCGGGCAGAAGTTAAAACCTCCTTTTATTGAGTTTGCACCAATATGTATGCAGTACTATTAATAATGCAGGTATCAGCCCGCCCAGTGGCATGGAGGGCTGAGGCACTGAGCGCCTCACCTCCTACCATGCTGGTGACTCATGCTCAGAAACGGAAACGAGTCCCTCAGGAGCCAGTCAGGTGGAGGGAGGACCGACTGTCCTGAGGACAGCTCTCCTCCCTTGGTGAGGGCAGTAACGGCGTCTCACTAGGCGGCTGCCACCTGGAAGTTCTAGGTGGCAGTGAAGCAGGATGTCAAGGAAGGTGTCCCTCCCATTTGATGCCAGGAAACGTCTCCGCTGAGGTGGAACTCGCACAACGCATCACTGCATGTACCGCGGGCTCAGGAGAGGGAAAAAGAAAAAAAGGAAAATGGAGGAATCCACCCCCAACCATGACAAGATGAAGGCCCATTTCCCCACAGGCCTCTCAACGGCAACTGGCCTCTACTGGGTCATCAGGCAGAGGAGGGATGGTAAGTATGGGTAAGTCCCAGAGAACCTGGGTGATTGGGCTGAGGGGGACCAGACTGGAATGGGGCCGGTGGGGAAGCAACAGGAGATAAAATACTAATTGGGGGTAATGCAGGTATTACTGCCATACAAGGGACCATCAAAAACCTGGCTTCTGAGGAACCTCAAACCGTGTTTAAGGCCAAGGAAGAGGAACTGAACATGAAAAGCGCGGAGCAACTATACCCGGTCGCATTCCAAAGTCGAGGTAAACAAACTTCGCTGCCTACCATTAAAGTAGGAATCAAATCTGATCCTGTATTAAAAAGCTATCTTGCCAAACATAATAGATTTATTAAGGCAGGGCTTGAAATAAGGGGGTGCTGAGCGCTAAATTGTGCTCCTATCCATGCATTCAGCGCCTGATTCTCCCATTCATTGAGAAGCAGAGATGCTACTTGTGGTGCTGACTTTCAGCGTTACTAGTCTGAGGGTGGGAAAATTACATGGAGGGCAAGGAAAGGACTGGGAAGACAGCAGAGAAGGGCGAGTGCCTAAAACTGTGTCTGATCTGGAAGAACCTCGAATAAGTGGGGGCAGGGACATGAGGAGCATGCCTGCAATTTTCCATTAAGGCACGCCCCCCCCCCTTGAGTGCACGTCAGAACAGACACGCTTTACTTCAGCACTATAGTGGCGGGTTAGGAGCGCTGTGCTAGTCACCATTTTAGAGAAGCCTGCACCACCTTGCTTCTGAGGGTGATGGATAAACAGATTAGAAAGGGCTGTGGCACGAGTGATGTCTTTCATGACTCTGTTATCGTGATAATGGTGAGTCATGTATGCCTGACATATTTATGGGTTGAGGCTGTTATTCTACTGTGAGTGAAGCACCGTAATCTGAGAAGGGCAAAGAGAGGCTGTGATTTGATTTAGAAGAGTCTTTCAGCAAAATCCTCCTTTCTTCCTGTTTCAGTTTTCCCTTTATTATCTCCAAAATCTCCCGTTCCTGTGTCAATGTGTTTCCTAGCATAACGAGTGAAGCAGCATAACGGAGAAAGGCAGATAACAGCTATGGTTTAATTTAAGACAGCCTTTCAGCAAAACCCATCTCCCTGTTTCAGTTTGCCCTTTCTCCAGAATCTCCCGTTCCCGTGCCAATGTGTTTCCTAGCGTAACTCGAGTGAAGCAGCATAACGGAGAAAGGCAGATAGCGGCTGTGGTTTAATTTTAAGAGAGCCTTTCAGCAAAACCCTCCTCCCTGTTTCAATTTGCCCTTTCTCCAAAATCTCATGTTCCTGTGTTTAATGTGTTTCCCAGCTTAACTCAAGTGAAGCAGTATAACAGAGAAGGGCAGATAGTGGCTGTGGTTTAACTTGACAGTCTTTCAGCTTTTCACTTGCAGCAAAATCACTTTTTTTTTCCCTGCGTCAATTAGTCCTTTCATATAGTATCTCAAAAATCTCCATTTCCTGTGTCAGTGTGTTTATAGCTTAACTCTTTTTCTGCCTGTCAGTTTTCTTTTACTGACCCTGCCAGGTCCTGATGGTCTATACAGCTATGTTTAATGCAGCACTGCCAGCATATTAGGGTTTGCACGTGCCATGGTTTACATTTGTCAGAGGTGCTAGATGCCAATACTGTGTGTGTCAGTTTGTAGAGTGCTGACTGAGCTGGGCCTGTGTGTTATAAAAAGCAGACAGCCTAATCTATCCACAGTTTATTCAAATAATTCAATTAATTTTTCTCCCCCATAAAAGGTTCAAAAGTATCAAATGGGCAAGCAGTGTAATTTTTTTTTTTTTTTTTTTTTTTACGCACCTAGTAAACCACACTGCCTCCTTCATGTTTTCACAATATTTAGATGTCGGCTCCTGGTTTTGCCAGAGTAGCTCCTGGTCAGCCAGAAAGTGCCGATACCCAGGAGCTACTCCTGGCTCCTCATTTTCAAAACCTTATTTCGACCCCTGTTAAGGTAGTTGTTACTGTTAGGAATGGTTATCTTTGTTTTCCACTTAGAAGATTTTCTACGCTGCAGTACAAGGTGTGATGTGAAGAACAGTTCTATTCCTGGAGGTTGGAATATCTAGAGCAATTCCTCCTCACACCTCATCAGCACTGTAACCTCTTGTAGAACTGTTACAAGTGACAAAGCCAAGTTCATCAGCTGTGATATGATAACAAGGGAGGTTGCAATTCTGATGAGGTATGAAGAGGGACAGAACTAGCAACGCCAGATTCCGAGTACTGTTCCACACAACACATTCAGTATTTGTTGGGTAGAAAATCTTGCAAACAGAAAATGTGTTTCAGATATTAAAAAAGTTACAGCTAATTACATTTTTTAGTATTATTTTCACGGGGTGCACTAGAACTTGTAGCCAAGTTCAACTGCATATTAAATAAGAGCCATTGCACTTTTGTCAAGGTCCATATCTAGGAGGCAGAAGTCAAACAGAGCAAAAGTGAAGAGCTTTGTATGGTACTGGTGGAAGCCAAGTACGAGATAGCAGAAAAGCAGAAGGTGCTTCAATCTGCCAGACGCAGATTGGAGCCTCCCAGCTGCAGCTTCAACTAGAAGCATGGGCATCCTGGAATCCCGGCAGGGGGCTTTCCTCGGGTAACCAGTCAGCGATCCCACTCATGATGGGGCAATACTGGACCTGGTACTCATTAACAGGAACAGAGTTGCGGACATCAAGGTGGGAGGCCACCTGGAGATCAGTGCTCACCATACGGTGTGGTTCAACATAAGGACATCTGCGAAATCAAACCACACAAGGGCAAGGGCCTGGACTTCAAGAAGGCGGACTTTATAAAGATGGGTGAGTGCCTCATGGATAACCTGGGTGGAGTGGAGGAAAAGTGAGCACAGATAAAAGAGGCGTAGTGAAGGCAAAAAACCTCTGCATCAAGCAAGTGAGAAGAGGAAAAGGAGACCACTAAGATTCTCGAAAGAGGCGGCTGAAATGTAAAGTCTTAAAGGATGGCATTCAAAAGATATAAGGAGACACAGAGGGAGAAAATTTGGGAGGTGTATCAGGAGAAAGAGAGAGAAGCAGAAAAAGTAGTAAGGAATACAAAGGTACAAACTGAAGAAAGAATAGCTCAAGTGGTAACGAAAAGGGACAACACATTTTTTTATATTGTAAAGTTAGAAAGGATGAGGAGGACTGGGCAGATGCAGATGGGGACAGGGAAAAGGCAGACATCCTGAACAAATACTTTTGTTCAGTGTTCACAGTGAAAGGGGAAAGGGGGGTGACAAAAAAAGTAACAGCAGCTCTAGAGGAACGGAGGTAGACACTAGTCCTTTTTCAAAGGAGAAAATCCTAAAGGGACTCGCTAATCTGAAAGTGGACAAAGCAATGGGATCAGATGGGGTACATCCTGGGATACTGAGGGAGCTTGGAGATACAGTACTGGTTGTGCCTCTGCCAGTCCTATTTAACAGCTCACTGGCAAGAGACATGGTTCCAGAGAACTGGAAGGGAGCAGATGTAGTCCCACTTCGCAGAAGTTCCAGCAGACAGAAGGCTGGCAATTACAGGCCGGTCAGTCTGACATCGGTGGTGAGAAAGTTAATGGAATCATTGCGTAAGGAAAAGATACAGGAATATCTCGAATCCTATGGGTTACAAGACCCAAGACAGCATGGTTCACAGGTGGGAGGTCATGTGGTAAGATTTCTTTGAGTGGATGACAAGGAATTAGATCGGGGGGGGGAGGAGTGGCGGATGCAGTCTACCTAGATTTAAGTAAAGCTTTCAACACTGTTCCACATAAGAGACTATTAAGCAAGCTGGGTAGCTTAGGAGTGAGTCCAAAGGTGGTAAATTGGGTAAGAAATTCTTTAGGTGATAGGTGACAGAGGGTGCTGGTAAATGGAGATTACTCCGAGGAGGGAAGGGTGATCAGCGGGGTGCCTCAGAGGTCTGTGCTGGGACTGGTCCTCTTTAACATCTTTATAAGTGACATTGCAGAGGAGCTGAAGGGAAAGGTCTGCCTCTTTGTGGATGACACCAACATCTGCAATATGGCAGACACTCCAGGGGCGGGGGTAGAAGGATGAGCAGAGACCTGAAAAAAACCGGAGGAGTGGGCAAGAGTATGGCAGCTAGGTTTCAGTGTGAAAAAGTGCAAAAATATGCACTTGGGGCATAGAAACCCAGGGGCAGGGTACAAAATTAGGGGAGTGTTATTAAAGACTATCAAGCAAGAGAAAGACCTGGGGATAATGATATCTGATGACCTAAAGTTGGCCAGGCAGTACAACAAGGCAGTTGGAAGGGCTAGTGGGATACTGAAGTGCATAGGGAGAGGCATCACCAGCAAAAGGAGGGAGGTAGTGTTGCCTCTGTACAGCTCACTGGTAAGACTTCACCTAGCATACTGTGTCCAGTTTTGCAGACCACATCTCAGTAAGAAAAGAGTGGAGGTGGTACAGAGGAGTGTAACTAAAATGGTCCAGGGTCTGCACCAAAAGCCCTACGAGGTAAAACTAAAAGAACTCAATACGTACACTCTGGAAGACAGAAGGGAAGGGGGACATGACAGAGATCTTTAAATACCTCTCGGGGGTAAATAAGGTACAGGAAGAAACTAAAGCATTTTTCAGAACAAAAGGTGCTCACGAACAAGGGGACATGCTATGAATCTGGAGGGGGATAGATTCAAAGGAGATGTAAGGAAGCATTTCTTCACAGGAGTGGTGAATTCCTGAAACAGCCTACCTGCCAAGGTGGAGGAGGCAAAAACAGTGGTGGGGTTCAAGAATGCATGGGATAGGCATAAGGGTATCTTACAAGAAAGGAGAGTAAAGAGCCAAGTATCAAGTAGGGCCTGAGGTGACACTGCAGGTAGGAAAAAAAATGGGCATGCTGGGTGTGCCAAGTGGTCCTCATCTGCTGACAAAGTCTATTTTTCTATGTAGCTGTGACTTGATCATTCCATGTCAGTGTCTGGCCCTGATGCAATATCAGAGTGTCACAGAGTCTGCTAATCTGCATTACATTTTTCTGTGGGTCAAATGCCCATATTTCCCTCTGAATTCCTCTGTCCATATCCTGATATACTTGTAGCAGTAAGCACTGATGCATGTTTGCCTTATGCCAGGAGGGTGGGGTGAGCGACTTTCACTGTACCCATCCCTAATGCTGCTCCACAATCAGACTCAAGATAGACAGCTGCTAGTTTGGCTGCATCCTCCTCTTTCAGAAGCAGAGCATCTCACCTATGTGACAAACATGGTGACAGGGCAGGAAAAACAGAATCTTGCATCTCCACAGGTGATAAGCACACAGTATTGCCAACTTATCACTGGGCCAGCAGCCTTAAAACATTGATCTGAGATCAAGAATGGCTGAAAGAAAAAAAAAAAGTAACTGAATGGCTGACGATCGGTAGTATGCTGGCATAGAAACATGTTTCAGAGACAACCATGGATCTAGACACTGAGTGACCACTGGTTTGGTGGAGCTTCCTACTATATTTTGAACTTGTGAGTTCTTAGCTTCAGTTCCAAAAGTTGCTGCTGTACAACAAGTGGTTTCCGGGTTCGGTGCTATAAAGCGGGCAGCCAGCCTAAACATGAAAATGATCCACAAATACAGCACTTGTGGCAAGGAAAAATAAAGAGCAAATAAAGTGCAAATGCAGAATTTATTAGAACACTCAAGCTGATCGCCCTAGCCCCAGCGCTTCGGCTTCTCAGCCTTCATCAGGGGGCGTGGAAGGGAGAGTTACACAAGCATTTAAATACCCCCAAGAGACATGACATACTACATCAGGTGAAAACATTTCAATGAAAATATTTAAACATGCAGAGACACACAAAAATTCTCAATTTTCAAAATTCACTTGTATACAAAGCATTTTATTTTAATTTTTTTCTCAATTGTTTAACCAGGTGAGACACACTAAGCTGAAAGCTTGTTTACAGGGGCAACCTGGAAGCACAGGGAAGTTAAGTGACTTGCTCAGGGTCACACAGTATGCAAGTGGGGGCTGTGGGATTCAAACACAGGTCTCCAGATTTGCAGCTCAGAGCCTTAAACCACTGTGCTATACTGACTCCCTAGTATCTTAAGTGCGCATGATGTAAGAATAATCAATCTCATATTTAAATATTAATATCAACATTCGATCATGCAGCACATAAGAACAATACAAATAGCACTGTAATAGCAAGAACAAAAGGCAAGACAGCGCAGAGGAAAGCAAAAGAACAGCATCATGTGATCACCCTAAAAAAAAAAAAAAAAAAAAAGTCATAGTCCTCACATTCCAGTCCTATTGGGGATCTAAACAGCCACTGGAGAAACATGTAAGTTCGTAGCTTGCAGTGGACTACTTTCTGGCACTACATAAGGTAGATATCCTGCTATTGTGAGTGCATGTTCGGAGTTTCTTGTTTGCATGTGCAACCATGGGTCTCTAGCTTCCCACGCAGAAGAGTGTGCATGTCACAGAGGCGGCATGTAGACTCTCTAGAGGATGGCCTGGCCCAGATCTTTAACCACCACCCCTGCCAGGTGGGGCATGAGCAACACTAGTGAACGCTTCATGACTCAGGTGTCATTCCAGCAGTGCAGCCAGAACACAGCGGTGTGTGTGTGTGTGTGTGTGTGTGTGTGTGGGGGGAAACTGAGTGCACAAGGACAGTGTAGTTTAAAGGTTAGAACAAACGTCTGTGAACCAGGGGGTCTCGGTTCAACCGCCACCACAGCTGTTGGACTCAAAGTGTAGTCCTGAACAAGTCGCCAAAGAATGGAGAGAACAGAAGAAACTTAATGCCATGCTTCAATATCTTCAGTCTGCACACACATGTATGTATGCTTATGCAGTGAAAACCATTATATACTACCAAGTCATTCAATGAATCCCACCCTACCCCCCAAAAAAGCCCAAAAAACTAGGACATTAACTACATTACATGACCATGACACGGTCTGGTTCTGCCTGGACCTAGGTGGGGTAGAAGGCTTCACAAAGACGGAGGTAACTGACTTCAGGGGGTCGGATTTTAAGGAAATGGGAAGGATCCTTAAGGAACATTTGGATGGGATTGGGTGACATGGACGCTGATAGTAGGTGGAAAATCATCAGGAAAGGGGTGCAGGATGCTACCAGCACCTGTGAAAGAGTAAGATGAAAATGCGGTAGGGCCCGAAAACCCTGCTGGAGGTCCAGGAGGTGGTGTGGGGAAAGAAGGCAGCCTATAGGCAATTCAAGTGCTCAAGGAGTGAAAGGGATCGAGGGGAGTACGAGCTGATGGCTAGAAGGGACATTAGGGTGGTGAGGGCGGCTAAGGCAAGGAAGGAGCAGAATCTGGCCAGGGAAATTAGGAGAGGGAACAAGAGGTTCTTTAGATACACTGGGGAAAAACGAAGGGTGAAGGGGTAGATTAGAAGGATTAAAACAGGAGAGAGACGAGCACAAGACCTGGCGGAGCAGGCTGAGGTACTAAATGAGTACTTCACCTCAGTTTTCACCAAGGAAAATGGGGGTGCCTAAGCAGTGCAACCTTCCAGGCAGCGTTCATTTGCTATTTCATTCTCTTGCTTCACTGGCCTAATCAATATCTCCCTGCGAAGAGAAGAATAATAAAACAAAATAAACTGGAGCAATTCTTTGAAAGCCCCAGAAATAGCTTGGACTCACCACTACGGCTGTGACGGGCTGTCCTGGGATGTAAGACATTTCCACCGCACCCAAAGCGTGAGATCCACTCGTGCAACCGTAGGTCTAGTTTCACTCCAACTGAAAAAGGAACATGTAAAATTATTTTTCCCAAGCAGTTTCAAAGAGAATTTGAGACACACTGAGTGCTGTGTAATTTACAACCTATATTCAATGACTACGAACGCCCTATGTCAGCTGGGAAGCCTATCTCTAGAGAGTTGCATGAAGGGGCGGTACAAGCGGAACTGATCACCTCCTAAAGTTGAAAGGTTACTGCTTTATAGCATATCACACTAGGTCCTTTAAATGAATAAGAAAAACGGGAGAACAGAATTTTGAAATTGATATTGTTTTCAGAAAAACAGTTAGTTTGTATGGATTTTATAAACAATAACATTAGCGCATGCATCGCCATATCAACCCCAGGGAAGGAAGCAAATGTAAATCAATTTTCTTTAAATCATCACCTGGTCAAAAATTATATCCTTTAAGAGCAGTAAAACATAGGAAATGTTCTCCCTTCAAGTATATCAAGTATATGAAATATTCAGTCAGATAGTTTTCAAACATATCTTGCAAAAATATTGTTTAGGTTTGTCTGTCTATATCTGTTTTGACTGTATAGTTAATATGTCTGCTGATGTCACTCATTGCTGGGTAAGAGGTTTCATGTGCGTTCTGCTTGTGAGAGAACTGAAGCAAAGCTCAGTCATTCTGGCACAAGCAGAGCGCAAGTAAAACCACTGTTAGTCAGCAACGAGTGGGCATATTATAGATCCACACACTCAACCCAAAATTCCTTTCTCTGTTTCGCTGGGACACTATATTTAGATACGGGACACAGTCACATCCAGGCCAAATGTTAAAAGTTCAAACTAGCGGTCTACTGAAAACATGAAGTCCATTTACAGTTGGTGGTTTATTCAAAACCGCAAATGTTACCCATATGTGGTGTGTGTACAACCTAGAATGTTGGGCACATGAATACTGACAATGCCTCCCCTGAGGCAGCACACAATCTCCCAGCTCTGACACCCAAGGGCCCTAGGTCTAACTTAACAGCTTCTTGGCTCACTTTCTGTGATAAGAATCATGACAATGCCTCCCTGGAGGCAGCACCCAGTTATCGGACTGTAACCTTGTGATTCAACTCTGCTTAGCTTCCACTTGTATGGGCAAATTCCTTATCTGTATGTATATTTCATGCTTGTAAGACACCTTGCTGTATTCGACTGTCATAATCAGGGCCCCTACTTTTCTGCGGCACAGTGGGACCAAGTTCTGCGGCAAGACTACCATTTGCCACAGAACTTCTGCGGCAGTGGTTTGTGATTTCTGCAGAAGTTCTGTGGCACTAACAAAGTACCACATCACAGTGACAGCTTGTCATTCTGACTTCACTTTCATGGCAGTAGTTATAGCAGTCAGGATGGTGGAAAGCACAGTAACACTAGTTCAAAAAATAACAGAATTATAAAAATAATTTTATGCCTAAAAAAGCAAAACAAATGTCTCTGCCTTAAGATCCTAGCCTGTTGCATAAATTACATTTGCAGAGGGGATCTTATGTGATAAATAAGGTATTTCTGTATGTATGCTATCTATCCCACTAATGAGGTTCCCTCTGTCTATCACTTATATATTTGTACGTGCTTTCTACACCACTCATGAGGTTCCCACTGTGTATCACTTATATATTTATATGCAATCTGTAATATACATACAAATATGTGTGTGTGGTGAGAGAGACAGAGATACTGTATGTGTGTGTGTGTGTGTGTGTGTGTGTGTGTGTGTGTGTGTGTGTGTGTGTGTGTATATATATAAAATTTTATTTCCATGAACTTGCATCCTCATTCATACAGGTCCCATTGGAAATGGAATAGAGGAGTTATTGCAAAACTCATTTTTTATGTCAACCTGCTTTCCCTGACACACTGCGTAACACCATCAAGCCATGACATGCATGTGAACTGATAGTGAGATAGTGCTCTCCAGCCCATCACAATGTGTCCACCATGTGACAGAACACTGCACCATACCTTCCCAGGTTCCGAGCAGTGATGTGTTCCACCAATCCTTGTGCTGCCCAGCCAGCTCCCAGAGCTAATCTCTGAACCTGAGTTGCCAGCATGGAAACACAGCATGCTACCCTCTGGCACAGCAGCTGTCCCTGCACACAACATTTCTCCATAACTTTTAGGTGATTCTATCAACCAATGACAATATGTAATCAATAACCCTGGCAAAAATGCATACAGTGCAATTATTTATTTAACAGGTATTTTCATTCAACAGGTCTACACGTTATTATATTTCACTTTTCTGGACATAATTATTTTTCTTAAAAATGACAGTTAAATTCATTTTACCAGTTATTCATTTCAGAAGGCATTTCTATACCTGAAAGGCACAAATAGGTTTGTACAAAGTGAGGTATGGACTTAACAGGTCTGTGCTATTGACAAGGTTTTGCTTAAGTTGGCCCTAGCGCAATAATGTAAGACTGAAAATTGTATTAGGCTGTAGTGCAGGTTGAGCAAATATCATCATGCATGATGTGCTGTGCCACCGTGTCTGGCAGTGGGAGCTGTGGTAGATAAGTGACTGTTCGTATCTGTTGCAGAATGCAGCTATTTCACTAGCTAATGTATGATGTTATAGCAATGATAACATCACATTCTGAGCATATGGGGGTTTTGGATATAAAAAGAGGGGAAGGGAAACAGATTATATCGATAAAGAGAAATATTAATAAAACTCACCAAGAAGAGGATTCTATGCACTGCAGAAGTTCTTATGGTAGATTGTAAAATTTATGCAAAAATCTCATGTTTAGGAATTCTAGGGTCTTGGTCATAATTTGTTGTTGTTCATTGTATTATTCTGTACCTGATGTGGAGCCTTTGAAAACAAGTCTATAACTCAAAGGGTTGTAATTCCTATGTTTCTAAATAAATAAATAAAATATCTAAGTAAATTAAAAAAATAAATTGATATTTTGTCCACTGCAGTATGTCTGAGCCAGCAATCAGAGTGCGTGACAAGCATAACAGTGACTAACAGAGCAGTACAGCATTACTGAAATAGCACAGTGCTTTTTTTCCTTTTTTTTTCTAATTCTACTTCTTCCTTCCCTACTGAGCCCCACCGAACTCTCTCCGGCAACCACCCAGACCTGGACTCTACCTCTCTGCATAACTCCGACTCATCCCCCCCCAGGCATCCCCCCGGGGAAGGGCCGCCCCAGCCCAGGGCGCTCTTTCTTATAGGGTTGAGACCGGTCGGGAGGAGACCGGGCAAGGAGACCGCCGTGCTCGACTTCTGGGACTGTGGTCCTTGGGTGGGAGGCACCATCGCCTACCGGTGAGAGGAGGGAGGTATATTTGCTTAGTTAAATCCCCCTGTGGAGCCTGGCTTATCAAGGTGATGTGCTGCAATGGTTCCACCCCCAGGCATACGCCACAACACTGCGTTTAGCTACCTCCAGCCACTGCCAGAGGTCGCTCCTTGAGCGAACACTACCCCATCCCTCCCCGGGAAGAGAAGGTAGTCCTCCAGATGCTCAATCGCTTTCATCACCGGCCGACCCCCGGCGCCCTGGCCTTGCTCTCGAACCCGGGTCGCCAGCATGGCGCAAGGTGTGGCATCCAGTGCCTCAACCCTCAGTGCCATAGCATAGTGCTTTTGCTGGTAAGACTTTTGCAGTTTTCAATAAACCACTACTTTTTCACAATTTTACCGTTTTCAGTAAAGCATCAGTCCCCGTAAAACGTGAAAGAACTTTTTTACTGATGATGTGTGCTGTGTGTCTGCAAGGAAGTAAGTGACTGGTTAATGCACTGCTTGGGATCTGTAAAGAAAGTTTCATTGCTTTGTGCAGATTTAATTTATATTGTCCATTGTGATTAGAATAAGCGTACTTTCTGTAGCACTCCACATTGTCAATGGGTAATCATTACAAATGGGGTAACGTGCACCCCAACCAGGGGAAATGATACGGCCCAAAAGGCTGTAATCACCTGGAATGTTGGGTACATGAACATTCCAGACAGCAGTAACTCTCCAATCTGTGCTGTGCCATTGAACGGGAAACAAATAAGTTTCTCTGAAGAAAAATCAGCTGCTAGTTCTTTTGGGGCAATTCTGTACTGCAAGTTGAGGCTACCTGATGACAAGGAGCACCCCTAAATTAAAATTATGCCTGTTAAGCAGCAGCTTTCAACAAAGTGGACTTCAGGGGAACTGTTCACATTAGCAAAAACACAGGCATAAAGGGGAACTCAATGAAACTGTTGGGATGAAGATTTAGGAAAGATATCAAGAAGTACTTCATTAGACAGGGTGGTGGATAAGTGGAACAAGCTGCTTAAAGGAAAACTGCATGTTAAACCAATAAAAATCTATATTTTGATTTTAAGAATCTGCACTGGGAGCTGCTTTTGGTGTCTTCTCCTCCCCCTTGAGTTCGACTGTTCCCAGTACCACCTGCGCTAAACCAGGTCATATGTACCCTCCACTGTACCTGTCCCATCCCCTCTGAAACCCGTCCTGTCTCTGCCTCTTCCAGCTCCCTGGGCAGTGCATTCCATGGCTCCACCACCCTTTCAGTGAAATAACACTTCCTCCTCTCCCCTCTGAGCCTGCCTCCTTCCAGCTTACACATGTTCACTGTCGTTGCACCCTCCTCCCTCCTTTGAAGGACCCAGACTGTGCCCACCTTATTGATCCCTTTTATGTAGTTAAAAGACCTCTATCATGTTACCCCCACCCCCGTGCCTCCTCTCCTCTAGGGTGTACATGTCTGTTCCTGGCATGTTGAGGTACCCCATTACCACTACCTTTCCCTTTCCCAAATTACAAACTACAGTGTCCCCTCGATTTGACAGCAAAGTTTCTTCCAGAGCCTTTGCCAGTGCTGGTGGTATGCATACCACTCCGACCGTTACACTCTCACCCCCACAGCCTCCACTACCCCTCCAGTACCAATGCCATTTCTGACTAACTGTGCTACACCACCCCCTTCCTTCCCCCAGTCTGTTCTGAACATAGTACAGCTCAGATTTAGGTCCCACCACGCCTTCGTGGCCCAGGTTTCAGTGACTGCTGCCACATCCACCACCAGCTCAACTAGCATTGCCTGGAGCTCTGGCTTCTTGTTTCCTAAGCTCCTGGCATTTATCAGGACCACCCTCCACCCCTTCTCCTCCCCCTTGAGCTTCTGTTTTTCAGCTCCTGCATCCTGCCTGTTGATCGACTGCCATATCTCCCTAGCCCCCTAGAGGAGTGGAGACCTTGTCTCTCTTTTATTATATCTGCTGGCCCTGCCCCCCCCTTTTTTTTTTATTCCTACCCCCTTCACAAGCTTAAACCCCACCTTACATTGATGAAACCAGCTAGTCTGCGCTTTTGAATTTCCTTCCCCTCTAAATTTAGGTGGAGCCTGTCACTAGTGTACAGCCCCTTATCCTCCCAGGACCCCCCCAGTCCATACCCCAATTCCCCACACCACTCCCTAAGCCACTGATTTATCTCCCCAATCCTGTTTTCCCCAATAGCCCTTGGCACCAGCTGGATTTACGAAATGGAGATCTTACCACCTATGGAAAGGCTTACTGTGGGCAACTCGTGGAACCGCACCTGAAATTTTGCATTCTCTATTTCCACTTATGTCATTTGTCCCCAAGTGGACAAATATGTGGAGTCCCCCACATTACCTTGCCAGTGAATACAACTCATGTTGGCATTGTGCACTGTCAGGCCTGGGTGGCATTTGGTTCTGATCATACTGGTTTTACCCTGCCCCTCCCACTGGATGCCTCTGATCATGGAATCCACCAATAACAGTACTCTACCTTCCGCCTTGCATGCATGTTCACCCCTCATGTTCTCCCCTCCTTACATGCCCCATCTCACCCCTTTGTCCAGTATCCCCCAAATGGATCCTTTCCTCACACCTCCCAAAATCTGGGTGTCAAATGTGGTGGACACATGGAACACCTTGCCAGAAGAAGAGGTTGTGGCAAAAAAAAAAAAATCAAATCACTGGATTTAAGAATGCATTGGACAGAAAAGGTAAATTCTGTAGTAAGGGGCAACAGACTGATTGAAAAACACTTGGGGAATAAAAACACTTTTTTGGAAATAAACACTTGTGGCATAAACAAGCTTTGATTGTCAGATTGTTGACAGCGTGGGGGTTTTAAACATGGGTCAAATTGGACCAAACAGTGTAAAAATGTGGGTACAAAGTGGTACCTAATGGTTAACAACATAATCAGTGGCAGACTTTGAACAGTTCACGTTCCCTTCCTTTCGATATTGTCTTAGAAAGGATGCATCAATGTGGACCAACTGGCAATACTACTTTGGTGCATGCTAGTGCTTCACCTGGGTTAGACTGCGGGACATAGGCCTTTACCTAATGTGATACTCTGTATGTGCAGTGTGTAAGACTGAGCTAACACTTCATCTTCTCTTTGTAGGTTGTACCGCCACATGGCTTACAGACAGTACGTCATCTGGAGTTATGATGGGCAGCAGCTGGGCTTTGGTAACAGAGTAATTCTACCATCATGTGTTGTGAACACCACATGTGCACATTTCTCTGCTGAATCTGAGGATTGCATTGACTTTCTACCTTACGAGGACTTCAGGAGCCTTCCCTAGAGCAAACTTCATTCATTGCATCCATCCTGTGAGGCACATTTGTGAACACATTATTCTAACGGATTGGATGTATCAATCAGGACAGAATGTGACTAGTACTTAAAACAGTATAATCAGGACAAAATGTATTGGGATGAGCGTACCCTTTCCTGAAATGGAACCGCACAGCATCCACCATGTTTGGCAATCACGGAGTGTACAAAATTAAAATAAAGTAAATAAACTGCACAAAAAATGTTTACTGTGCGAAAAGCTTAATCGTGGACTAGAGCTTACGGGGGTGGGAGGGTTTCGATTATGAGAGCTTTCCTTTAGTTACTACTCCGCAAATTGTTCTTGCCCCTAGCCATGCCTAGTTCTCTGCTCTGATTAATGGGTTTGTCCAGTTAGGCTGCTACAGTATCCTCAGCGGTAGCAGCTCCCTAGCACTTGTTAACCCCAACTGCACTTAAAAAGTTTTGTTACTGTTCATGTGACATGTTACTCTGCACCTTTTAACTGTATCTTATATTTTATTCAACAATATGTTTTATGCATGTAACTACCACTGTATGTACTGATCTTTGTACCATTCTCAATTATGTACTGTAATGTACTATTCTCTGTTAGCATTGCTTGTTTATCTTCATGGATCTTACCTGGTATAAAGTCTCCCCCTACCCCTTTCCCTAGGACGTACCGTGAGACGAGCAACTGGTTGTTCAGTGTGCCTTTCTGGTGACATTTTTCAATACATACATACATACATGCATACATACATACATAAACAGGTCTCATTTTCTGTATTATGCACTTCAGCCAAAACTGGGAACTGCGGGAGAAATCCAGAAAACCTCATGGATTATCCAGACATCACAGATGCTCCCCGAATTCCAGAGACCCCATGGCGAGCAGGCGAAGGGCCAGAAGCCCCATGTTGGAGCTCATCTGTTTCACTTTCCCACAAGTTGCCATTATCGCTCAGGTTCTGCCCCCCCCTTTTTTTATCCTTAATATCCATGTTATCAAATATGCTGTACATAACACATCAGCATGGTATTGTGGTGATAGAAACATAGGAAAAAAAAGATGGCAGGAGACCAAAGGTCCATCTAGTCTGCCCATTTCTTCGACCTTCTCAGATCCCAGGACCTAACTCCCCCCCCCCCACACGCCTAATGCCTCCTACTGCTCCTGTTACTTTTGATCATGCTTCAGCGCTGTCCCACCCCAGCTTGAATGATGTCACGGACTTTGCTTCCAGTACCTCAGCTGGCAGTTTATTCCATGACACCACAACACTTTCTGTAAAATAGTGTTTCCTAAGTGCCCTCTGGAAGCACCCCCCCCCCCAACTTCCACTCGTGCCCTCTAGTGTTAGAGTTGGGGAGATTGTTAAACACGTCCAAGGATGGCACAGTATTTATTCAATCAATCAAATCTTTATCCAGGTGAACACCATTGAGCATAGCTCATTTACAAGATGGACCTGATTAGCACAGGAACACAAGAGATATAATATATAAACAGTCACAACATAACACCTCAGTAATATTATATAATACAGAGATACACTAGTTAAATGTAGTCATAAGTGGAGAACAGTTTGGAAACAGTGGTTCATTTTCTTCATGGTATATAATGAGTTTAGTAACAAGATGATAAACAGTATGGCTTTGTTCCAGGGAGATCGTGTCAGTCCAATCTTGTAGAGTTTTATGACTGAGTGACGGGGGCCTTGGACAGACACAGGCCAGTGCACGTCCTATATCTAGATTTCAGCAAGGCGTTTGATTCAGTACCACACTATGGACTATTAATAAAGCTGGGTGGGAGGGCAGGAGCTAAACTGAGTTGAAAATTGCCTCTTGGGGCGTTTACAAAGGGTAATGGTGGATGGGAAATTCTCTTCTCCTAGGAAGGTAATCAGTTGGGTCCCTCAGGGCTCGGTATTGGGGCCGCTATTGTTTAACGTTTATGTCTCAGATATAGGGAGGGGGGTTAGGAATAGGTTGAGTCTCTTTGCGGATGACTCAAAACTGGGAGTTCTGGTGGACTGTGAAGAAGAGAGGGAGGGAGGTGGTCCAGGGGGATCTGGATACTCTGGAGGGGTGGTCAAGGAGGTGGGAACTGAAATTTAATGTTAGGAAATGTAAGGTACTTCATTTGGGGGTAAATAACCTGGGTCATGAATACATCCTGGCGCGGGGGGGTCACACTGCAAGTCACATTGGGAGAAAGGGATTTAGGGGTGGTGATAGATGTCAAAATGAATTACTCTGTGAATTGTAGAAGAACTGCAGCCAAAGCAAACAGGATACTGGGCTGCATAGTCAGGGGAATTATATCCAGAGGGAGGGAGGTGATCCTCCTTCTGTATAATGCCTTGGTCAGGCTGCAGCTCGAGTACTGTGTACAGTTCTGGAGACCTTATCTGAAGAAGGACATAGCGCTGCTGGAGAGGGTCCAGAGGAGAGTGACCAGGATGATTCGGGGCACGGTGGGGAAGCCTTACGAGTAGAGACTAGATGAGCTTGGGCTTTACTCACTGGAGGACAGGAGGGATAGGGGAGACATGATAGAGGTTTTCAAGTATGTAAAAGGAATAACCAGGAGTGGAACCAAGGAGCTCTTTAGGCTTAAGAAGGGGGGAACAACCAGGGGCCATGGGTGGAAGCTGGGGGGAGGAGGAATTACAAAGGGGAGAGTAGGAGACATTTTTTCACTGAAAGAGTGGTGGAACCATGGAATGCGCTGCCTGGGAGCCTGGTGAAGGAGGGCACAGTGGAGGGATTCGAGGGGGTGGGATATGTACAAGGGGAAACAAACTAAAAAGGACCCTCTTGGGGGCTTGGGGGGTGGTAAGGCAAGCAGCCATTAGGTTGCTGGCTTTTGAGCAGACAAGACAGACCATTTGGCCTATTCCGCTGGCTTCTTTAGTGTGTTAGTATGTTAACAGTACCTGGAAGTAAAAACAAGGACAATTGTTAGGTAATGGTATATTACATACAATACCATAAGAAACAAGATGGACAGTGAGTTAAAAAAGAAAAAAAAAAAACAGTGTAACAGGGTAGAAGGGGGGTGTGGTAGGCGAGACGAGATAGGGTACAGGCAGGGTGGTATGGGATAGACAAGGGACAGATGAAGTCTCGGAGAAAACACAGGACAAGAGGGCGGGAAGCACAATTAGATATAAGGGAAGTGTGAAGGAGAGGCCACAAGGTCAGGCGGAGAGGGCAACGCCATCATGGTACGCTATAAGTGCAAGGAAGTTTAGGATAGGGGGAAGCAGTTGCAAATTTCCTCAACCAAATAGTCATATAATGTCTTGAAAGAGGATAGACTGACCGGAGTACTAAGCTTTAGCGATTTTTGTATTTTGTTCTATAAAGACAGCAGTGCAAAGCTTATAGCCGTTCTCCCAAAACGTGTTTTTAGCTTAGGTACCTTTAAGGAAATAAAGACAGTACCTTTTCAAGGCATAGTTCCCAAGCTTGCACAGCGGAAGACAGAGATGTATAAGAGTAGTTTTTTGATAATAGCTCTGAACGTCCAATAGCTTCCTCTCAGGAACTTGTATGTTTCAATCACGCTTCCCCTCTTCCTCCTTGTCTCCAGTGAGAACATATTTAATGCATATATCTCAATATGTGTAAATGATGGAAGGGACTTAGGGTCCATCTTGTCCGAC